>CAUYRH010115517.1:0-34620 GCA_963574655.1 Perodicticus potto | reverse complement strand
TTCCAACCCACCAGTTCTGGTGTATGTGGCTTGGGCCCTAGCTGCTGAGCTACAGGCTCTGAACCAACTAGTCTTTTTTCAATTAAAAAAAAAAATTTCAGGTGGTGCCTGTGGCTCAAAGGAGTAGGGCACCAGCCCCATATGCTGGAGGTGGCAGGTTCAAACCCAGCCCCGGCCAAAAACTGCAAAAAAAAAAAAAAAAAAAAAGAATTTCCCCCAAACAAAAAAATCTCGCTTGATAGTTGCTCCTATAAAAGGGGCCTGAGACTTTAGTTGATCACAAGTGCACCATTAATCTTAACAAAGACTAATCGGAAGCAAACAAAGCCATACTCTTAGAAGTACATGAACCTCAAGCAAGCCATCTGTATTAAAGGAGGAGCTGATGGCTCTAATATCCTCTCATCAGACATAATCTATTCGGTCTCAAGCAGATGTTCTCCAAGTGAAACACCAAGATCCTTTCAGGAGGGGAGTGTCCATGAAGGCAAAATATTTTCATAACAATATTAACACATAATTTGCCTTTTCCACTGTGTTGACATTTGTACTAATGGTGTAAAAAGCACTAGTGGGTGCAAGTGCTGGCACCTGAGCAAGAATTAACACAGTGGCAGCAAACCGTACTTGTCATTATATTGTTCACCACCTGGCATGATTAGAATGAGAACAAAAAAAGAAGTTAATGTTCTTAATGAAGGAGTAATAATTTTTGTTAGATATTGACTCTTAAATATGTGCCGTTTTAATGCGCAGTGTGATAAAATGGAAAGTCAGCCTAAACCATTTCTGCTGTTTACTGAAGTATAATGGAAGCCTCTGGGAAAGGCCTTGGTTGACTGAGTTGCCAGCTGAACTAGCCACTTTTACCATGGAACACCACTTTTACATGAAAGAGTACGAGACCAACTGCATTTATTCCGACTGGGTATTTGGTAGATTATTTTCTCAAAAGTGCACAAAGGGAACCTGTCATGTCAAGGAAAATAACTGATGCCATTTTTCACCACTGACAAAATTGTTAAAAATTAGAATTTTGGAAAACTTATATCAGCCACCGTGAACTTGACATCTGCCTAATGCTCGAAGACTTTCTGATGAGACCCATGGAGATTGTAACAAATTTGGAAGATCTGCATAACTCAATGAAACTATATTTTCCAAATGATCAGCGCATCACAATAAAAAAAACCAAGTATGGGTAAAAAGATTCACTCAAAGTCGGAGACAGACTAACACACTTTAATGCAAGAGTATAAAAAGGTCATTGCTAAGGTTTCAGATACCACATTCCCACTAACATTTAAGAAACTACCACTTGTAGTGTTTTGGTAAAGTATCAAAGGAACATCTGACAAAGCTGTGAAAATATTTCTTTTTCTAACTTCACACCTACATTGGGCAGATGTTGTTCACTTACTTCAATCAACACAGATTGACAGGCAAAGCACATATGAGAGCCTAACCACCTTTATTAAGCCAGACTAAACAGATTTGCAAAAATGTAAACTCACCTCTCTTCTCACTAAACTTTTTCTGTTTGGGAAAATACGTATTTATTTTTATTAAAAAATGACATTTATATTAGCATGCAATGCTTTGACTGTTATTTGAAACAAATTAAGTAAAAATTTGAAAGTTCTGTTTTAATTTCTAAAATGGTAAATATCAAAAGACATAATCTGCATTAAAAAAGAAAAGCTCTTAGGGTAGTCCTAAACTAATTTCTAAGAGTATAAAAGGAACTTAGACCAAAAGGTTTGAGAACCGTCGGCCTAGAGAAATATTATCTTCAGAACAATGACCACATAAGTCAAGGTTGAAAGACAGCATATATAGTAGAATCTCTATAAGGTGACCACCCAAGGGACTGTAACAAACTGGTCAACATATGGAGGTACGTAAAGAACCAGGCCTACTATACTGACACACACATACGGTGCATGTTCAGTCTGTGAAAATTAGGTCAACTTAAGGAGGTGGTCAACTATGGAGTCCTACTGTATTTTACATTGGAAAAGATTTGACAGGAACAAATACCCAAAAGGCTACCATGAGGAAGAAAGAATAGATTTTCTTTAAACTCCAGTGCACATCTAGGATCAGGATGAGAATTTTACTTCATTATTCAACTTTCTAACAAACAAAGTAATAGAGATGAACTCTCTCAGATGGGGAAATCAAGCCCCAAAGAGGTGATGTGAGTTACCTGAGATGACACAAACAGCAGCAAAGCCAAGATTAGAAACCATCCACATTCTCAGTCCCTAATCCCTCTGTGCAACAGGATTCTGAGCGCTGCGTCTCTGGCAGTGTCCAAAGAATATCACGGTAACCAATGTCATGCTACTGTAGAGGAAATCTGTTAACAGGGCAACTGGACCAATCTCAATGCTGCTCTCCCACTCTTAAGATACTATAGTGCCATGGCTTTGATTCCTAGGAGACGGTATGTATCCATGGATTCCAAACTTTTTGTTTGTGTAGTCCCCAAAAGAATTTTGAACTGTGCCTTCTTTCACATGTTGTAAAACACCAGATATGTTATTTTAACATTTTTAAATAAAACTTTTATACCACTCTTAAATGTCCTCAATGGATTATAAATATCACAGCAATTCAAAATCAACCATCCCCTATTAAAAAACTCCTGCTGGGTGTGGTGGTTCATGCCTGTAATCCCAGCACTTTAGGAGGCCAAAATGGGAGGACTGCTTAAGCCCAGGAGTTTGAGACCAGCCTGGAAAACATAGTAAGATCCCCATTTCTAGAACAATTTTATTTAATTAGCCTGGTGTGTGGTGGGTACCTGTACTCCTACCCCTTTGAGAGGCGGAGATAGGAGGATCACTTGAGCCCAGGAGTTCAGAGTTGCAGTGAGCTATGATTGTGCCACTGCACTCATAGACTGGGTGACAGAGTGAGATCCTAGCTCTAAAATGAAACAAAACTCATAAACAAGCCCTTAAGTCAAATTTTACTTTTTCTCTACATAAAACTATATCTCCATTCCACTTCTCCATAGAATTTTTTTCTTAAGGTAGTATGTTTGAAAGATTTTGGCCCTTAGCTCTTGATAGTTTTGTGCAATAAAAAGACGGGATTTATGTACATAAACTGACATTTTAAAAATGTCCTGTGACCTTAAGGCTTTATTAACTTAAAAACATTCCTGGATTGATCTACTGCAGCTGTTATGATATAACTGACCGATGAATGTACCACAGTAATTATTAAACAGAAAGGTAAATTTTTACGGGTTTTTTCCTTACCTGTGATAAACAGGTGAATTTATGGGGCTTTCCAGACCAGTAACATTTTGAATGGCCTGTTGGATGCCTCTATGGTTTCTATTTTATTTTATTTATTTTAGGCATCTGTCCTGGGATTTTTTTGTTGTTGTTTGGTAGAGACGAAGTCTTGCTATATTGTCAAGGCTGGTCTCAAGTCCTGGCCTTGACCTCCCAAAGTGCTAGGATTATAGGCACTAGCCAGACTGGCTGATGTTTCTATACCCTGGGGAAGGCACCTTAGAAGAGTCGGGAAGGTGAGCAGCAGGTCCTCTTGTTACAAAGACGGAGAAGGGCAACCTTGACAGAGAGGTAGCACAAGTCTGGTAAAGACGATCTCCGGAAATGCAATGTGGAGGCTGAAGATCATGGAAATGGATTTCCTGAAAACCCTTCCACTGTTAAGTCCCTTAGAAAGTGTCTGTGAACCATATGGGGCAGCTGTCCTCTCATTTTAATACTTGGTTAAAATGTGAAGTAGTGTATATGGATACACAGAAACATTATTAGGAAGTAATTTGGCATGAAAATGTCTAAAGCTCAAGTGCCAAGGAAAACATCCAGGAAGGATCCTGATGCTTCAACTGCCATATACAAGGGGACAAATGAAATTAGAATTTAGTATTAGCTGATTGTTAAGAAGGCTTCCATCTAAGAGGATACTTTCAACTTTTGAAGAGAAAAAAAATTCCTTCATGGTAACCACTGATTTTAGGAGACCCTAAAAGAAATGTGCTGTGAATTTCACAGTCATGTGAGCTGGGGTTTACTAGCTTCCCAGTATCACCTATATACATGTTATATTTTTCCTTTACTCCTTTGCTTAAAACATATTTGTTTAAAAATAAAAGTCTATTATCATACAGTATAAATGGAAAACTAGTATCACATGCCATAGGTAGTAACATTAACAATCCACTAACATATTTAAAGTTGCCTGTGTGATACCTAAATTAACTTTGTAAACCACAAGGAGTATGTGGAACCTGTTGGACGCTGGGCTGTGGATGTGTTGCGAAGTAGCTGGAGCCTTGCAGAATTATGAGGGAGAAGGCCCTGGGGCACTGAGTCCAAGACTTCCATCATGTTGAGATCTACTTCAAAGAACTCAGCCGACCCTTAATTCCAAGGAAGAAATTATTCTCAATTGTGAGCATTCCTGGAACTCCAGGGAAATCAAGATGGTTCAGGAGACCAAGCATGCATCTGGCCAACCTTTCAGGTCTCCAGAACAATGTGATTTCCCTGGTCTTCTTCAAGGTCATGCGATGCTCCAATTGCCAACCCATACCCATCTGTAATTCAGAAAGCATGTCAACTTACCAACTATGGGATAAGAAGATGATAACATGATCACTGGGTATTTTGTAATGCTAACTGTCACTTAAATATCATCATTTGTTACCACTGTGGTCAAAATAAGTAATTAACAAATACATCATCTCCTACTAAACACTTTAAAATCACTAAATACCTTTCTGCCTATCTACAAAACTCTGCCATGATCTCACCTCTATACAAGTCCCACCCCTGAGATTCTATTTGCTAGCGCTTTCAATGTTCAAAGCTTGTATTTTGATAAACACTTTCATCTATGTTTTCTGGTTTTTAGGCAATATAAAACCAAGAGGCTTAATGATGCTGAATCTCTTTAAATCAGTAATTCTACTTCCAGGAATGTATTCCAAGGAAACAAATCAGACGTGTGCTGAGACTTATGCAAAATGAAGTTCAAATAGTGTTCTTTGAAAGAACAAAATATGCAACAACCTAAATATCCAGCAATAAGGAGGGATATATAACAACATTTTACAAAGAAAACCAAATGGCAAGGGCATAATCATAATATGTTAAATGAAAAAGGATTCACTATAGTTTATACAATTTTATTTCTTATTTATAAATGGACAGAAAATTGCTGAAAATAAACATTCCAAAATGTTTCAGTAACAGGATATGAGTGCTTTTTCTTCCTCTCTATTTTCCTAAATTTCTATAAAAAAATAAGTATTACCTTTATAAAGATAACATGTACAGCTACACACACTTATATCTTTTGACTTGGAAATCCTACTCATAATACTTTTTATATATAAATTATCGTATTATTTTTAAGAGAAAAAAGTAACCTAAAAATTTCAATGGAAGGGTAGGAAAATAAATTGTTTTAACTTTATAATGTAATATAGTATGGTTATTTAAAATGACAGCTTTGGAGCATGCTGATGACTTAGATGCTATCAAGTAAAACTTCAGAACACACAATGTGTGATCTTGGCTACATAAAAATGTAATTGCATTGAAAAAAGAAGGCAAAAGATGCTAAAATGTTGTAATTATACATTGTGATATTTTGGTGATAGGAAAACAAAAAGTTTAAAGAAGAAATTAAAAATTCCCTCATGATCATATGCTACTTTTAAAATTTGAAAAGTAAGCATAAATTATAAAATACATACTCAATGAAAATATGAAATTACTTAAAAAAGGGGAAAGGAAAGGGAAAATGTCCTAAAATTACAACACTCTGATTTAAGACAACCACTATGAAGGTTCTGCCATCTTCCCTTTCAGTTGTGTGTGTGTTTAGGGGGGTTGGGGGGCTGTGCGTCAGTGTCACTGGCACTGCCAGCTCTGTCCATAGCTATAGGGACCGACCTCGGTGCTGCTAACACATTATGCGCTAATGGCCGCCAGCTAAATGAGAATTTATATATGAGGCTGTGTCTGGAGAAACTGTCTAGGAATTTAAGAAAGCAAAAGGCGTCTCTTAAATCCAGGTTGGTCAAGGGCTTTAAGCCCCCAAAGTAAAGGCAGAAGATGAATTCAAGGTACGCTTTAAATTCTGTTGGGGAATCACCCCAAATCAAATTAGGAGAAAGGCAGGCCTGAGACCACCCACCTTGGAAATGAAGCCCGTGACTGCCCTCTTTGCTCAGGCCAATCCTACTTTATGTGAGAAGTCCAGACCTTCCTTCCCATTGACTCCAATAACATTTCTGGCCAAGAGACAGGGAGTCCTTACTCCCTTACAGCTGCATTTTAGAGGCCTTGTCTGCACAGTTCATCTAAAATGAGCTCCTGGCAATGCAGGGCAAGTAAGTCCACGGGGTGGGGGTAGGGGCTGAGGAGGCTCCGAAGTCAAAATGCTAGCTTGACAACAGTTTGGAGAAACTTCGGGCACGTTTATATTTTTTTCAAGCTGGGTCTGTATTATTAATAATAAGGGAAGTGAAGCAGCAAGCACAGGATTTGGTTTACTGATAAAGAGTCTTTCCTGAGTGGGCTTGGGGACTAGGAAGGGCAGGTGGCGAAGGGAGGGAAAGGGAGGTGTCACAGCGGCTACCACACTGGGAAGGCATGAAGCCCCCGATCTAAGCTCTGTGTGAATGACAGCCTGTCTTCATATCCGCTGAGGATTATTTCAGGATTCATCCCTGCAAGATCATTTCAGGACACTCACTAGATACCCAGGAATAGCTCTTGGCTACAGTCACAAGATTCGCCACCCAAACTCGTCCCATTCCCTAAGAGTACAATCCTCCTTTCTCTCCAACGTGGGAGACTGGGTCCACTTAGAGAAAATGCTGATCCTCTAAAAATCGACTTCACAGAACTGTCAAGGGAAAGGGATGGTTCTCAGTGCAGGCAAGGGAGAGACGAGGGGCCGGTCATTCAGTGCTCATTAAGCAGCTATTTGGAGGACACTGTGCCCAGTGCTGTAGGAACAAAGGGGAGTCTGAGATACAGCCCCTGGCTCTGTAGAGAGATGAACACACGGCCACTTAGAGACAGAAGCTGGGTTGTATAGACCTAGTGTGTAACACGTTGGCTGGGAAAGTGAAGAAGTCTTGTTCTTACCCTGGCCCTGCTACAGACTCACTGTTGTGACTGCGGAGTGTATGGGAAAGGGGGGAAATCCCCCATGGGAGTAATTCCAGCCCTCTGCAGGCCAGTGCCCAGGAGCCTTCCAAAGCCGTGAATGTGACATTCATGTGGAGGCTTTAAGCAGAGGAGCAAAGCAGACTGGATCTGAGCAAGACGGACAAGGACTCAGATAGAGGCGCGACGTGCAGGTGCAGGACCAGCCTCTCTCGGGGAAGCGCGTTCTCCGTGCTTCTCAATCAGGTGGCAGGGCTGCCAGCTTTACACCCCATTATCACGATTCTTACCAAGGGGTGAGGTATGGAGGGAGTAGGGGCAGCAGAGAGAAAATCTGCTGCGATTCCAGGAACATGTCGTGTCTACAGTTGGACATCTCCTGCCAAGTGTTTTGGAATTTTAGTTCTACGCTCCTCCGGGGACATGTGAGGCCTTTTAAGGCTGATGTCATGAGAAATGGGTCCCTGGTGACCGTGGGACTTGTGTGTGGTTGTTAAGCAAAATCTCCCAAACTCTTGTGGACCTATATACCACCCTGAGCTACAGTTGGGGGTGACCCATGAGACAGGGTGGGGACCAAATGTCAAATGTCACGGATATGTGATGCCCAAAATGGCCTCATGAGCAGGGACAGGGAGGATGGGGGTGCGACGCTGGGCAGGAACCATAACCTGACGCCCACTTCAGCACATGCATTCCACACAGGCAGAGACACCAGAGGGAGGCGAAGCCCTGAAGGGTGTCATCAGAAAGGCTCTGCGTGGACCTGAGCAGAGAGAAAGTATTTCTGGGCTGCTGCCAGACTTAAGGGTCAAGCCAAGCCTGTTCTTTGAGAAAGGAGCTCCTGCCTCTGATGAAGAGGGGGAGGAGGGAAAGAAAGGAGGTGGATTTGGGGGGTGGGGGTCTGAGAAATAAAAGGGCAGGAGATCCTGTCCCTAGAGAGGCCAGTTCTCAGTCCCCCCGCCCCCTGGCCCTTCAGACATCACTGCAGAGCTGCAGCTAAGGCTCGGAGCTGCAGGAGCAAACACTAAGGTCAAGGCCAGAAAGGTCAGTGCCCTCATACCTCCTGAAGGGCCAGGAGATCCACCCCTCCTGACTTGGGGAATGAAGCAGCAGGTGCAGAAAGCTCCCTGCTCTGCAGAGCAAAGGGACCGCACAGGCTCCCCAGGGTGTGAGAAGAAATCACTCCTCTGGCTGCCAAGCATCCTCCCTCGCTTCCCTTAGGAGCGCCTGCTGCTCGTCTGACTGACAGGTGGATGTCAGATGGCAAGAGGACATGACCAACAATAACATACAGAGGGCAGCCAGCAGGGGATATGTGCTGATTAGAGAGGAATTTAAAGAGCCTAGAGAAGGATAAAGTGATCAGGTCTTGGTCCAGATGCTTTAGAAGGGACAGTTTTAATTGAAAACCAAGGAGCCACATCTATATCTAGACCTCACCAAGGGCGATGACACTGAAGCCTCACCACACCGTGCTGGGGGGATGCCAGGCCGCGAGGCAGGGATCCCAGCACCCTGGGCTGCGGTGCTGTCACTGCCCACAGGCACACTCCCAGGACCCCTCGCCAGTGTAAAAGGAGACCCAGTCAGAGGCGCATTCCCAACACCACATTCTTAGAGTAGCTGGGTCCAAGGAAGGAGCAGGCTTCCCCAGGTAGCTGCTGACTCGCTTCCTTGAATTAGAGAAAGGGAGGAGGCATTGGGCAGACCTTCTTGTCCTAAGGGCTGGATGCTGGGAGGTCCGGGGACATAGCTACAGACAGCAGAGACCAACACATCCTCCTGGAGACCCTCCCACTCGGTTGGTGAGCTGGCAGCTGCCCACAGCCTCACCAAAACTACTTAGACTTTCTAGTAATCATTTACTCCCCCACTCCAGGGGGTGTCACAATTCACATCGAGTGGATGTGCAGACATGGATTTCACTCACTGGAGTGAAAACAAGGGTGAGCCGATGCCGTCTCTTTGCTCTGCACAGCCCGGAGCTTTCTGCACCTGCTGCTTCATTCCCCAAGACTAACTCTCCAAACACATGTTAAGAGAAAATAAGGCTCCAGCTCAGTTGATTTTTATACATCCTCACCAAATGGCACTAAGTGGCCAAGGACAATACATGGGGCTGACCGGAGTCTGTCAGGGGTTACAACAGGCATTGCTCTGAAGCCGTGACAGGCGTGAGCCTGAGCAGGCCTTCACAGAGTCTCAGGTAGGGGGAAGATGCTAGCTTTAGAATCAGGAGACTCAACTTCAGGGAAGCATCATTGTAGTTCAGCAGCTGCCCCATGAAGGCACCAAGCATGGAGGCACCTTGGATGGGAGGCGGGTAAAAAGATGGTAAGTCCTGCCCTGCCCTCAGGGACCGAGCAAGGAGAAGGCAAAGCAGGACCCGTATCCTCGAGGCCCAGCACGGCATCACTGGGAAGTACAAAATGCCACAGGCATTGAAAGAAAGGTCACATCTGGTACAGAGAAATCAGGAAAGCAGCATTCTCAGGAGGTCTGGAAAGCAGGGGAGTGACTGACAAAGTTCAATGTGCCATTTATTTGATGACTTTGTTTCAAGGTCAAATCACAAGTCTGAGATTCTATTTCATCTGCCAAGTTGGGATTGATGTCTCCTTCCCATTCTCAGTTCCTTAGAAAAGCAGGTCTTGGTAAAAGCCACGTACTATTATTATCCACAGGAGGAACGCCAAGAAAAGAGTGCCAATACCCCCCACCCCCAGCCCGAGCCAGGCCTGAGCGGACGGGCTCTAGCCAAGTGCCAACCCCAGCCTATCCCCAGAGGTCTGGTGGGACTCTGTTTAACTGATGGCACTAGCTCTGGGTGGGGCCTAGACTATGTGTCACGGGACAATCATCAGACCCAACCACTGTGGGGCCTCACATTTGGCATAAACTAGGGTGAGTCTAGGGGCGCCTGAAGGTGCAATAATATGGCCTTAGAGATGGAATGGCCCTGTCAAAGTCCTAATTTTCTTTTAAAGCCCTGAGCCGGTCTCACCTCCCCTGCCAAGCCTTCTCAGATTCCACCAGGAAGATCTGATCGTTGCCACCAGTACCCAGATAGACCATGGCTTCCAGATCGCCCACACTTGCACTGACCACACGGCCAGTGTCCCAGATGTTTATGTGCCTGGGGGCCTCTCTCATGGGCCTCAGCCAGCATAGCGGGTTGCACACAGAAAATGCCCAATAAATGCTGCTTGGTTAAACACTACAGCCTCTCCCCTTTCTCTTCATCAGAAAACCAAGACACCTTTCTGGCACAAATCATAAAAATTGTGAAAAATTGTGACAAGAGTGCTTTGAAGTTCCAGGTAAGCTCCTTTAGAACTGGGCAGTGATCCCCATGTAGGTTATCATGGGAGGATTTTTCCCAGGGACTCTAAGAACTGGGCCCTCAGTCTAGCACGACAAGGGAAGATTTGAGAATCCTTTCCTCAGGTGGTGCTGCGGTATCAGAGGAGCCCAGAGGTGATCTAATTCCCTCGCGCCACCTCAGCCTTCCTCACACAGCGTGGCAGCCCCTTCCTCCCTCCCACCTGCCCTAACACTCAGACCCAGCAGAATGGCCTGAAGGACTCAAAGGGTTGAGAAAACTGTAGGCTCTTTATCCTGGGATGTGTTTAAAAGGAGAACAAACAGTATAAAAAGCACACGGAAGATGTAACGATGACTGAGTTTGGAAAGGTTCTGTGATGGAAATCTAAAACCCAGAACTGAAAGAAAACCTCACCTATAGCCACAAAGCGACTCAGTCTGACTCAGTAGCCTGGAAACTGGTAGCCAAAACCACCCCAGCTGGTGGGCCAGGAAACTTCTACACCTCCCACCAGCCTGTGAGGCCCTCAACTGTCTTCCCCAGACCTACTCTGGGGGAGAGGCTCTAAAACCAATCCAAGGGTTTATTGTCCCCCTCAACTCCACACCCCTTTCAGGCTAATGTCATATTTATTTCCAGTCAGCAAGAGGGGCCTGACTATATTGACACAAAACAAAGGGGCCTCCTTGGGCTTCCCAAGCGTGTCTGAAGTTACAACACCCAATCTGAGCTTTTATCTTGGCTCTCCTTGGTCGCCCTCCCCCATCACACCCGCCTCAGCTTTCTATTTGCTTCTTTCTTTACAAAATAAATGTCCCTAGAGCAGTTCCGAGGAATGACCAGCCCGAGTAAGTTTAGATTTTACCCAGAACGAACCCATGGCACATACAAACAATACATCAGAAGGACCTGGCTGTGGGGTTAGAAGGACCTGAGTCACTGATCCTATTTTCAGGGTGAACCTATTTTCTCATCTGAAGCAGGGCAAGTAGTCCCACCTGGGACAGAGTGAGCAAGGCAATGTCTGTAAATCATCTGACCCACAGAGACACACACTTCATGCCTGTTGCACGCACTACCACAGCCCATTCGACTTCCCTGGGCCGCCTACCCTATGTAACTTTAACCCTAACCCTCACCCAGCAGACTTCTTCTTCCCTCCAGTTTAACAACCTGGGAAATCCCAAACCTGCTCATTGCCCCAGGGGGAACTGAAGGTGTTCTGTCACACTCCTGTCACCCACCACAGTGGGACAGTAGTGTGGGACAGAATAGTGGGAAAATAGTAAGGCAGGCCAGAAACAGGGCCAGGATGAGAGTCCCGAGTGGTCAGTCTCGTCCCATTGTGTGTGTGTTCCTTACGCACACTGAATCCACAAGACAGGATGACTTCTAAGCCTGAACCCAGCAATAGCATCCCTGAGATAGCTTCCCTTTGTGGGGGATATCTTTCCTACTCTAAGTAGTTTGAATGTTAACTCTGAACCAGCAGGTTCACCTGAGAAAGAAAGCAGCACTGGACACAGCTATCCCCCAGTCGATCACCCTTCCCCACAAGCCACCTCTCCCAGCAATGCCTCTATATCCACAGCATGGCTGGGAAGGGAAGTTCTGGTCTGAATTGACTGCACAAATCTTTTCCTCCTCTGCTGCTGTGAATGGGAGAGTTCACAGAGCCAGGATGACTAATTAATAAGAATAGCTAATGCCTGCTGACTTCCTATTAGTCCCAGGCACTAGGAATGCCTTACACGCATCCTCTCATCATGTTGAATCTTCACCCCATCTTATGAGGTAAGAACTACTGCTGTCCCATTTTACAGCTGAAGAAACTGAGTCCCTTTGGCATTAGGAGACTTTCCTGAGGTCGCATAGCTCTCACTAATGGCACTGAGAAGCAAAACCAAGCCTTTCTCCTGCCCCCAGCAAGAGACACCAGGCTCTGAGGAGTCAGAGAGAAGCCAATACTTAACTTACCTGATAGGACAGGCCATCTTTCCGGGGGTTGAGGCCAATCTCCTCCATGGATGGGGTGCTCATCATCACCTCAGTCATCTCGGCTGATCTCAGATAATCGGGGCTGCCAAGAAAGCCAGACCAAAAGTCAACAAACAGGCGCTTTCACATTCCTGCTCTCCATGCATTGGCTGCTGTGGGATCAGGGGACTGTCTGGGAGCAGGATGAGAGGTGTTCAAAACAGAACTTGCAGACAAACAAGCTCACGCCCTGAGGAAGCGCCTTGCAAGCCCACAGCACCAGGGCTCCAAGCCCCCACCCACAAAGGCCATTGTCAGCAAACCTCTTCCTTTCTCTCTTATGCACTACTCCCTGAATTTTCTTTTAAATGACAGAATTAGAAAAAACCAAAACAGTAGGTTGCTGAGTCCATCTGTCTATATTAAAACCAATTCAACCATAGCTCCCCTCAGCCCTCCAACTAAGAATAAAAATCCTCGCATGAGTTTTCCAAAGGGGAACTGCATACTATTATTACGTAATAACAACATCAGGCAGACCTCAGGGAAACAAAGTCCAAGCATGATGCTTTCCTCAATTTCTCAGTCTCTCTGGTGCTCCATTTGGCAAAATGCCCCACTTAAGCCCCAAGGGGTCAGCTCTGCTGCAAGTTTCACATCTGTCAGCCAAGCCCCTTCTCTAGCCTCAGCCACAGCAGCTGCAAACTCACAGCTTGAAAAACATCCCCTGGATTAAAAGCCTTAAGGATACCGGACTCTGATCGCAAAGGAAATTTCCAGAGGGGCCAAGCTGGCCCACCAATAGCTGACATGTGAAAGTGCTTTGTACTCCCTAAGCAGGATACAAATGTTCCATTATCCTTGCACAAGCCATGGGACACACAGGATCCTGTGAACAAAATGCCAAACATACATGTCAAATCCAGGCACCCGCTACAAAACACCCAATAGTCTCACCACCATGCTTGTACACGTGGTTTAAAAAGAAGGGAAAAAAGAGTGGGACAGGCTTTCCAAGGACTGTTTTAAAGGAACGGGTACAGGACTCTTCTCCATGTTATGGTTGTTAAGCAATGACCCTGGGTTTGGAAACAGAACTAACAGATTCTGTTCTCTGCTCTGCTGCTCATGAGCTGTGTGATCTCCAGAGCTGTGTGATCTTGAATAAGTCCTACAACCTCCCTGAGCTTCAAGTGCCCTGTTCACTAGCTACTATGATGCTAACAATGTAGGTTAAGGGTCAATGTTTGCCAAAAAGCATTGCAAACTATGAAGTATAATCAATAAAATAATCTTAAACCTTATATTTTCATAACATTCCTGATGTGTCCTAACGCCCACTTGGGCAAATGTGAGCGGCCAGAGGCACAAAGCCTTCAGCGTCCTCACCTACAAGGCTCCTGGCTGCTCACACACCCCCGGGAAAGAGGAGTCGGGCACCCAGAACCAGAGGGGTACACAAGCTTTAGGGGTGGAGGGATTTCTACTTTGTTCCGCAAGTTCAGTTCCCTCTCTAAACAGGGCCAAGCTGGGATGAGGGGAGACTAAGAGAAGATGCGGCCTTCGAGGCACGTTTAGGTTCTGGAACTGGAACCTCCAAAGGCATTTCCTCCCGGGTCCTGGAATGGCTGCCACCGGACCGCCCCCCCCCCCAAACAAACAGGCCAGAGAGGGCCCACAGGTCTCTCTCCAGGCTCTTCCCTCTGTCCTCGCTTGGGGCTGTGGCTCAAGCCGAAAGTTGAAGCGGGAAGCATGAACATTCCGGTTTCTGGGCCAGAGAGGACCTCGCAGAGGTTTGTGCTCGCTGTCCTCTCGCCCAGCGCTCGTTGGCGACCCGTGACCGGGCTCCCCAAGCTCGCACCTGAGAGCGCGCTCCGGGCCGCCAGCGCTCTCGCCCCGGCCGCTGTCCTCTAACCCAGCTCAGGAAGGAAGGAGCAGCGGGCGCGCACGTCCCAGCAACCAGGGGCGTCTCTCCGCATCCCTCCCGGCCCGGACCTGCCGTCCTGCCCGGCTCTTTTCAGCTCTACACCGCTGGGGCGGCTCCTCCCAGTCCCGGCCTCCCACCAAGGTGTGTCCTTTTTTAGGGGCAATGAAGAGGGCAGAGGTCGAGAGGGTGCAGCGTGTGCCCTACTGCTTGTGGCTTGGGCTGGGTTATGTGCGACGAGACCGTGTTTCCTCCACTCTCCGGAGCTCTGCAAACACCGCAGCTGCACCAGCTCAGCCGTGCTGCAGCCGGCCTCGACGCCGAGACTTGCATGCAAACAAAAAGAAAAAGGGGAGGGGCCGGGGACAGCAGGAACCCCCTATGCCGGGCAGGGTGCCCGCCTCCTGCAGCTCTCAGAATAGGGGTGTCACTAAGGGGACACAGGCTTAACCCCTGGCTCCCCTAGGCCCCAAACAAGCCCTCCAGCAGTCACTTAAGTGAGGGCTCCGACTTCACTTCCTTTGTCTGGATGCTCTCAGCACCACTTCCCCCCCAACCCCCACCTTTGCAACCTTGACGTTGACTCCTACACCGCTCGGGCAGCCGGTTAGCTCTTGGAGCCTGAAACGCCGGCTGCCCTAGTAACTGGAGCCGGCAAGAGTCTGCGTCCGGGCCCCGTGGCCACGGCCGCTACACAGCCGCCCGCCCTGGGCATAGGGTACTCACCAGTGAATGGGGAAATATACAGACATGAAGTCCTAGGGGAGGCTGACCCACGCCCTTGTGATTTAAAAACGGTCCCTGTGCCCCGAGCGAGGATGACACGGGAGCGCACTGGGGCTCGCCGTCCGCCTTCTCGGGACAACCCCACGGCCAGCGGCGTCGGCAAAACAGCTTGAGCTCCCCGTTCTCCACCGAGCTCCTGGCCCCACAAAGAGCCTGGGAAGCCGTATTTATAGGGGCGGGGGCGGGACTCGGCCCAGAGAGGCCACGCCCTCCCTCACCCACTCCTGGAATAACGTCATCAAAATCATGAATGGCTTCAGTGCTCGCAGCTCGCGCTGGCGGCGGCTCGGGGGCGCTCGGCTCGGCTCCCGAGGGCTTTGGTTCGCTGCGGCTCCTCGCCGGTCCGCGGCTCGCACACACGCACGCACGCACGCACTCACCCCCAGGCTAGAGTTCCAAGTCAGCGCCTCTCAGCACTCCCAAGTCCGCCGGTGTCCGCAGCCCTCTCCTGCGCACGTCCACTATTCCAGAGCGGAGGAATGGGCGTGAGGAGGGCGCGGGGGCCTGCTCCGGACGTGACTGCTCCGCGGTCGCCCCAGGGCCCGGGGGAGGACGCCACCTTGCCCGCCTGGCGCCAGCGCCCTTTCTCGCACCCACTCGTTGCACCTACTCGTCGCCCCCAGCCCACACCTCGGATCTCCTCTTCAGTGTTCATCCCCCAAACTAGGCCCCTCCCTGTAATGCTGCTGCTGACCGAGATCGCGGCGCCGGTAGCGAATCCTTTCCATCCCGGCTAGCTGCGGGAGCACGGCTAAAACGCGGCAGAAAGGTGGAAAGGAGGCGTAGCTAGGGGACTGAGTGCCCGTGGGGGGCAGGTTGGCTTGCGAGGGTCTGGTCTGAATCCCTAAGATCCGTGGAGCGTTTTATTTGCGAGAGAAAGGATGTAGTGTCGACCTAGGGTTTTTCCACTGGACATACACACACGGGCGGCGGCGGGGCAGGGTGGAGGGTGCTGGTGGGCTGCACGCAAGCACACCAGACCAGCCTAGGCTCCCAGATCTGCCCCGAGGAGTCTCTCTACTGCTGCAGAAACAAAGAACTTCAGCCTAATGCCTCCCACACTGCCCGGGAATCGCAGTTCTGGGGTCTGTCCAGGCAGTCAAGCCGTGCTGGCCCCAGGAGCTAGGATGATGGAAATCTGACTTGGGACCCAGCGCTGCCCCTCTGTGGCCTTTGCTTTAATTACGCCTGGAAAATGGCTTTATAACCCTGACCAATGTGTGTATTGGGGCTGGAGAAAGTGTGTGTGTGGGGGGGGGGGGGGGCGATGGGGGGTGGTTATTGAAATATAAGCAGAATTAAATCTGCTTTGAAGTCGTCTCTTTGCAAGATAGATAGCGAATACATATCAAATCCATGTATATGTTGTCAAAACTAGAAATGCATAAATTTATCTGACATAGAAGGATGATGGGTTTAACAGAGCATAACAGGGACAAGACATGAGGTTGGAGAGGGGGTCCTCATAATCTTTATCATCCCCCCAAAGAAACCAGCCTAAATACGAATAATAAGAATTGACAAGAACTGTTAATTTTTTTTTTTTTTTGCTATTTTCAATCATTCATATATACTTCCTGAGTAAAAGCAGTGAGCTTCCTATGAAAACCGCTTCATGACAATCTCCTAACTGCCCCCTCCAACCAGAGAAATTCAGGAACCGTCCCCCCACATACATACACGCTAAATCAGAAAAGGATTTAGGCTTCCAAGTTCCACCTCCATTCTGCTTCTGTGGGGGTGGTGTCTTGATGGAGGGCCATATTATAGACATGTGACCGTTAGTCAAAAGTTCTTTCCCCTATAAAACTACATCTTTGTCCTGGCTGGGTGTGATACCTTATCTTCTAAGTAGCCAAGGAAGAAGCCAGTGCCTTGGAGAGATGGTTTCCAGCCTGGGACATTCCAGTCACTGATAGCAGAGGGTCTGGCCAGGCCTTGGGTGAGT
This sequence comes from Perodicticus potto, assembly GCA_963574655.1. NCBI lineage: Eukaryota > Metazoa > Chordata > Mammalia > Primates > Lorisidae > Perodicticus > Perodicticus potto. The sequence goes on along the minus strand of CAUYRH010115517.1, from coordinate 17,485 downwards.
AAGAAGGAGCCTTCTGCTATTTATCTCTTGTGGCAATCCCTGACAAGGCCTGGGATGAAAGACTGTCATACCACTTTTATATACAAAAGAGACTTTTTACATATTTGTGATTATTGCCATCTGAAACTTTTAAAACTTGGAAAGTGATTATCTCCCCCCACTATAGGTGTCAAAATGGCCTCATTTTGGAGAAGATTGGGGGAATAAGCCTTTACCAATAGCTATTTGGCCTTTTGAAAAAATCCCTACATTGGAGAACAGAAAGGTAATTACCTGATGCCAACTTTTTGGGAAACTTTGTGTTAATGTCCATTTTTACTGAATTTCACTTATGTTAATAAGCTGAAGTAGAAAGTAAGCCTTGGGGTGTTATCCCAGATCTATCCTTTCTCTCTCTTCTCTGGGACCTTCATGACATGTTCATTCATTTGAAATTATAGGAGACAAGGTGCTAAAGTTTAATACAATCATAACATGTGTGCCATTTCTCAGTAATACGACTTTATATAGTGCCTTGCAGTTCTTCAAAGCATTTGACTATCATGGCTTTCAAAAAAATGTGATAAGATTAGCATAGCACCACTTATATTGTCTAGTTTACAGATATGCAAAGTGAGGCTGAAATAAATGAGAGAACTTGCCAAAGATCACACAGCTAGAAAGTGGTTGGGCTGGGCCTGGAACTTAGAGGTTGTAGGTATACTTAGCTTCCACTCTGCTATAGTGCTCTGGGTCACTGCATTTCCTTCTTATCTCTAAAGATACAGGGTGTTTTAACATATACACTGATTATTTCCTCCGAGTACTGTATGAGACAGGTCTCTATCCCTATTGCTTTTGAATAAATGAAGAACAGAAACACAGGTGAATGAATTTACTTAGATCCCCAGAACCTTAGAGCTGAAAGAGACCTTCTAAATCACCTACTCGAGTCTCCTCATTTTACAGCTGAGAAGACACTTAAGAGATTAAATGGCATGTCCAAGGTCGCCAGGCTATTAAGTGATGGAGATGGAACGTGAATGCAGGCCTCGGGACTGCAAGTCAAAGGTTCTTTCCACTATAACACTACATCTTGCATTGCATTTGCCAAGAAGTCAGCAGCAAAGGTCAAACCCAAGATCTTAACTTTCTAAACTGCCTCAGTCCATAACCAACATTTATTGAACAACCACTATATGTAGATCAGTGAACTAAACACACAGAGACCTCTGTGCTCCTTCCCTCCCTTTTCCTTTGTTGCAATTATTCTTCAGGGACTAAAAGGCTAATTGCAATTTTGCTTCAATAAAAATCCAGGTGTAATCACCGTTGCATTGTTTTTAAACATAAGTCCAGTTTCCCAGCTCCTTCCTAAAATAAAAAATGTAAAAGAAATAAAGGAAACAAACTTAAGATCTTATTAGAGTTACCTCAGATGCAACTGTGCCAGGTATGCAGAACATGTAGCTAATTACTCATCTAATTTGAAAAAAAATGTCCAAGTGTAGTGGCTCATGTCTGTAATCCCAGCACTTTGGAAGGCCAAGGCCAGAGGATGGCTTGAAGCTAGGAGTTCAAGACCAGCCTGGACAACACAGTAAGACTCCATCTCCACAAACAGCAAAAATAAAAAAAAAAATAAGCTGGGCATAGTGGCACATGCCTATAATCCTGGTTACTCAGGAGGCTAAGGCAGGAAGATCGCTTGAGCCCAGGAATCTGGGTCATGTGAGCTTTGATTGTGCCATTGCAATGCAGCCTGTGCAACAGAATAAAATCGTATCTCAAAAAATGAATAAATAAATAAATATTTTAAAAAGAGAGAGAAAAGAAAGCAAAAGAAAAGAAAAAAAGGCTCTATTTAAACTCATTTAGTAGCATATTCCCATATTTTATCTCTTTCTCTGCCTTGCAAAAAGACAATATTGTGCTTAATTTGCCTTGTAATGGTGAAAGCTGGTACTTTGGTTAGCTATGAGGGACTTTAGAAAGTAACCTTTTGACCTTGGGAAGGAAAGTAGGAGAAAGAAAGAGGTAACATTTGCTGAGGTACACTCATAACTCTTACCACATTTGTGCATCATAACCTTAAACATAGGCACTATTGCCCCACTTTATAGAGTGAAGAAACAAAGGCTCTGGGAAAATAAGTAACTTGGCCATGTGGCTCTCAGACAGCTGAACCAAAATGTTGGGGGGCTCGCTTGCTGGTTCTAAAGCCTGTGTTTTCCCCACTTCTCATGCTTGTGGTTTGTTTCCCTTTAACAGCTAAACTGTAAATGAATCTGAAAGTGTTGATTCCAATAGCAAAGACCAGGACCACTGTTATCCATCCAGCAGGACGGGGCTGGCAGAATAAACAAATTTCTCACCCTGGGAATCTGGGAGCTTCTTAAAGATATCAATCAAAGGCTTGGAGTTAAGAAAAAAGAAAGTGAGTAGGAGAAGGGAAGTTTCTAGCCAATTTTTCGGTGAAACTCATTTGAGTACATACGAAATCTGAAAGGCAAGAATGTGTGTGGGTTGAAGTGAGAATGAAATGAGATAATGTTATGAAAACATTTGGTAAATTGGAAAGCACTGAGCAGACGCAGAGCTTGTTTTTAAGGTGTTTGGGGGGAAAGAGGGGTTCAGCAGAGCTGATTGCATCTGCTACGGTTCTCATTGCAATCATAGACCGCTCTATTTTCCTCCTGGAGTCCCTTCACTGACATTTCCAACTTTTAGGGGGCTGACACCAGTGGTAAGCAGTGATGCTCTCCTGGTCGTCACTATTGTCCCAGCATTTCTCTCACCTCCACAAGTCCCTCTTGTCTTTGGTGCCTTCAGGGAAGTGCCCAGCTGGGTACTGGCCCATGATGAATGGATGAAGCCTGAGAGTGGGAACAACTCCCACCTCAGCAATTAGGAAATTAGCCCAGACAGACCCAAACCCACCAGACAAACTCTTCAGCCTTGGCCTTCCTTTGTTCTAAGTCTTCAGGCAAGTGCCTGGCCTTCTCTGTGTCTCAGACTCCTAAAGCAGTAAATACAGGCAATAGAATCTCTTTATGAGGTCTCAAGGTGTTAATGTAGCTGAGAGAAATGGTTCCTGAGAAATGGTTCCTGAGGTTCACCTTTCCTGAGAAAGGTGCTTTGCATCCTTAGCATCAGAGCTCTCCACTTGCCATGTTCCCGCTCAGGAGAAGCTTTCTTCTTTCAAGCCAGCATCCTCTTGCCCCCAAAGAAGCCTGGGATCCAGCAGGCCATAAACTCTTGCCTTCCCAAATATCAAAGAGATTCAGCCCTGGCTTTTTCTTTATGTCTATCAAGGGACCTTTGAAGCAAAGGGATTTTTCTGAGAAAGAAAACTCTATGGAATCTTTAGGGTCCAGCCCCTAAAAGAAAACACTCAAACTGGAACCAGTTTTAGACTCTCGTGTCCAACTAAGGAAATTCTCACATTCCTGTCCTGGCTCTGGCTCTGCCTTGCTTTCTCTCTTTCCACATCTGCACAGGAACGCACATCAACAGCCAGAAAGGAGAGGCTGCTATCGCCAGGACGCAGATCACATGGCAGAGTGCTCCTTGGGGTGGGGCCCATACCTTCCCTGAATTAGACAAAGAGCACGGACCGAGAACCATCCAAACTCGCTTCCTGCCACTCTGCTCACATCTCTCCCTGTTTTCCCCCCAACTCCGAACCAGAGAAACTGCATCATACCTGGGGACTTATGAAAAAAGAGGGAAACACAAGTTTCTTGCTAAGAAAAGCACTTTCAGTTTTCTTTTCAAGTGCACAGGATGTCAGCGAGCTTCCTCCCGGGGAGGCTGCGTCCCTGCTGATTTCACACTCACTGCTTCTCCCTGGAAGGGCAAGTAGCATGTTATGCACCAGGGAGCAATTTCTCCCGAACACTCTGCCAACTCCCTAACTGTAAACCGAGCTAACACTAGCTGGCTGGAGTCCCTGGTGTACTTCACACCCACATGGCCCCCGGCCTTGGGATCAGATAACCAGGTCCATATTATACCTTCCTGCCCTCTTAACAATTCTAACCTTCCAAACAGTGTTAGCACCTACTATGTGCCAGGCGGGTGGTGCCCTTCAGGTCTCTTCCATCTCCACCACCCTGCACCAAACCATTCCAGATAAACATATGCTCTGTGTGATAAGAGTGTGCCTGCCAGGACAGTGCAGCTGTGAGACAAATCCCCTAAATCACATGGTGATCCCCCAAGAAATCATAAAACTGAGTAGAAACAGCACACCTGCTGTGCAGGTAAGGTTTGCAGAGACCTCTCCTACCCACTGCCCTTCCTACAGGATTCGCTACCCCTGGGTTCCTTTTATGAAGAAATGAGCATCTTCCGCTGGTGCATGGTGTGGTGTCAGGCACCAGGGAGGCAGGACCGAGAGGCCACTCCCTCTAATACTGGTTGGTCACTGCTGCAGTAGAGTCACGTGCTCATGGCCTTTGGTGTGATCAGTTCTGCTCTGAGCAGAGGGTTGGGGAGAGGGGCCCTGACCACCAGAAGACAACTCTCAGGGCAAGGACTGGCTCTGTTTTGTATACGGCTGTATCGCCATCATGTGTAAGGGTAGCTGGCACCTTGCAGTTACTCAGCAAATGTCTGTTGAAGAAATGGGAGCAGGAAGAGCTAAAGGGAAAGGATGGTGATCGAGCTGACCTCAGAGGATGGGGAGAAGCGAGAGAAAGGCAGTCCTGCCAAGAGACAGTATCGGCAGAGGCTCAGCAGTGAGGAAGAGCCAGGTTTGAGCTGGAGGCTGGCAGTGAGCAGTGGAGGTATCTAGGCCTTGGGAAGAGGCACCGGAGCCCCCCAGGACTTCAAGTCCACAGGTCAAATGGAATAGCTCCTTGTTAGCAAAGGGCCTCAGCCTCTGCAGAAGGGACCCTGCACAGGATTTCTAGCAGAAAGTCTGTTACTTCGATTAGCCAACTCAGTCCAGTTTCCTGCACCCCAGTGTTATTTGAGCTAATATCAGTGCTGCTCTTCTAGCCAGGTGGGGCCTCAGCAGAAGTGCTAAGTAGGTCATATTACGTGTATGTGAAATGCGTCTCCTGAGACTTCCCCTTTCCACCCTCTCCTTTCGCACTTCTCTTCAACTTACCTCAGAGCCTGCTGACCTCAGGAAGCCCAATGCTTTCTTTACAGCAGCTTCCCAAGTTCCAAAACTGCTCCTTTCTTTTCTACTGAAATGTCCCTCCTGCAGCTCTGGGAGACCAGGCAGTCGCTAGGCAAGAGAACTTGATCTGACAAATAAATTTGCACTATTGTGGGAGTGACACGTGGGTACAACCTCAAAGGCCACAGTCTCACCGTCACACTGCAGACAGGGCAAGTGGGTGAGAGGAAGGTCCCTTTGGCCCAGGGGGCAGAATGAGGTTGACAGCAGGAGCCTGCAGGGACCCACACCACCTTGAGACAGGGAAAGAAGGGATCTGCTCAGCAGGGCTGGAGCAGGTGCACCCTGTGGCCACACGCATGAGATGGCTCCTCTCATCTGTCAGTCCTTCTGGGGGGACCTGATTGGCATCTGTGCCTCTACCTTAAGTGTGGCCACAGCATTTTTAGTGGATTAACTCTACTGAGTAAAAGGGAGAAAGGAAAAAAAGCCTAGACAGACCACTCTCTTCTTTCCTTCTTATTAAGCAGCAACAGAGCTTCAGAACAAAGGGGAATCCTCCTCCTTGGGTCCCCTGGGAGCCCAGCACCCCTGCCCAGGTGTGCACCAGCAAAGTCCTGTGTGAGGCTGAGTGAAAGCCAAGACAAGTCATGACAACAGAAAGGCAAGTGGTTTTTCACATGCTCAATAAGCCTCAGGGGTGGCACAGGGTTTCAGAGCCCAGGGAGCAGCCATGTGGCACATCTGGGGTTCAGGCAGACAGTGACATGACTGTGCCCAGCTGCTGAGGATGGTGGAGCAGCTAGACACCCCCACCTACTGTGGGTGAGTTCAAAGGCATGGCCACACCAGGCGAGAGCCTTGCCTTGTATTCCCTGGCTGTCCTGACCGACAACCACATGGCTTTCCTGCTTTTTCTTATCCAGGGAGGCTCCTCTTATGAAAGGAAAATCAGGAAGATGGAAGGTGAGGTTTCTGAGGCTATTTTCTAACCTCAGTCTTAAGTGCTCCTGATGTTATTACTGCAAAGAGCCAGAGTGTTCTGTGCGTTTGGGTCTTCCTGGAGGTGGGGGACCCCTCACCACTCCTAGCCACCTGCTCGTTTTATCTGGGGTGTTTGCAGAGTACACCAGTAAAAAGCATCGACTCACTTTGTTTCCATTGCTGCCCTGGAGACGGTCCCTTCAAAACCCTCCCCAGGGTTAGTCTCATTTTATTGTCTTCGTCTCCCGGACCCTAATCTTCCACAATGTTTACAAAGAAAAAACTATAAAGACTAATTGGTTATGCACAGATATGACATGGCTGGCATTCTTCTAAATAAGAGAATGAACAGTTACCATCACTTGTTGGACCTCGGTTTACTCATCTGTGACATGGGCCTGTTAGACTCTGCCCACGGAACAGAGTGCAATAGTAACAAGCACTCAGCTTTCTTTACAGAAAAATGTAGCATTATCATCAAATTATCCTCTATTGGATCTGCTTGAAGATAAATAGTAAAAAAGAGGAGAAAGTGAAACCTTCTCTCCCTCTTTCCAGCCTTGTATTTGTTTGTTTGAAGTTTTTGTTGTTGTTGTTGTCGTTGTTGTTTTGAAGTTTTTGCTCTGGGTCTCGCACTTGGGGACACCTTGACAATAAGCATGCAAGGCTGTGAGCTATCTATCACTTGTGTGGCTAAGCAGGGGGGTGATACCAGGCCTCCCTGGACTAGTATACACAGTTTCCACCTTACAGCTTACCTTCTGCACACAGAAACACGGACATCTCCTTTGGCATCTTCTAGCTATTTGTTCACCAGGAACATTAAGAAATACCCTGGTATCAGGTGCCAGCAAGTCACCCAGCTCTTCTTTTGTTCTTGCGACCTCCACATGTCCACACAAGCACACACACTATGTGCCAGGGCATCTCAGCAGTTGAACAGTGCTCTGGGTCTAGGCTAAGGTAATAACACTGACCTCAACCCAAACAGAAACAGAAACTTTTCATTCAATTTGTATTGTTTTACCACCTTGTGTTTGGTCTGGGTATTTCCCATAAGCAGCAATGAACACCTCCCAGTGACTTCGGAGAAACAGGGATGAGGGACGGGTATGACTCCAGCGTATTATTCTCCTTCTTCTTTAGGGCAGTGGCCCCAGGGAGGATCATAGTGACAAGGCCCTGCATCAGGGACAAGCTTCTGACAGCAAGGAGGGAAAGGGATTCTCATGGAGCTACCACAATGGCCCCAGAGGGAGGAGTGTCTGCAAAGATAGAGCTTCAAAATGTAGTAACTCTTTGGATATGGGAACAGAAGGGAGAAGAGGTTGGGAAAAGCTTCTTGAGCTTGGATGGCTAGAAAACTGGCAGGAGAGCTGATAAAGCAAAGTCAAAAGGGGGATAGTTTGGGAAGAAGAGGGTCATGCAGTGACCATACACTGGGGAGCAGCTGTGGCCACCAGCACTGTCAGCCCATCCATGCTGGTTGTTTCTCTAGCTCTTGGGACCATGACAGCCAAGGCTTCCATTCTAAGGGTCACATGGCAAGTCTCTGTGCTGTGGGTGCCTGGCCTCCATTGCAGTCTGAGTTCTTCAGAACCGGATGCTGAGACGGGATTTGGGACCCGTGCAAGGAAGAGAGAAGCAGCAAGCTTGAGTAGAGAGGGAAGTCTGATTGAGAAGCAGGCTTAACAAATCTTGGCTCACCATCTGGGGAGCTTTGGAGCCAATACTACCTGCAGAGTGACCCTGGGACAGAACACCTGGGCCTTTATCACCCTGCTGTGCTGTCTGCAATGTGGGCTGCCCTGGGAGAGAATGATCTTGGGCAAGGCAGCTCTCCACAGCTGAGCAGCAGACCCTCCCCAGAAGGGGATCTGGGGTCACGTTTCATGTTTTCCACAGACCCCACAGCGTGCCACCCCCCTACATTGCTTCTCTTCACTGTGCCATGTCCTGCAGAGCTCTGCAGCCAAGGACCCTCAGGGACAGCACAAATCAGGCACTTCTCCATTTTGCAAGTGACAGAATCAGGGCTCACCAAAGAGGAGCTTGTTTTCCTAAGTTCTAACAGTCAGCAAATTGTGAATCCCAGACCAGCACATGGTCCTTCTGGCTTCTCGATCTTTGCTTGACTCTAAAGGAGATTGGTCGTGCCCCAAGGGTCATGGCAGGAAAACTCTGGCTCCCAGCCTGTGTACTTTGCTGCACTCAGTGTCTGCAGCTTTGCTGCGAGCCTAGGGACTCATTCCCCAAAGCATTGAGAAATAGTTAAATACTTGACAGGCAGGGCCTGTCAGGTTCCGCAAGCAGTTCCTTTCCTCTGATTTTGGTTTTGGCATGAAGCTAGTTCAGCAGGGGTCCCCAGAGTCTCCCATACTTGTTCTTGCTGGACCTGGCATCGGTATGGGCATTCTCCTGCACTGAGGTGTTCTGGGAAACATCCCAGGCAGCTCCCATGGGTCCTGGCAGAGCTGTGACTGAGAACACTCTCTGCGGCACTCTGCTGTGTCTTTAGCTTCTTCCTATGAGGCCCCAGGGAGGAGGGGTCCTCCGCAGCAGGAAGAGATGTGCTTCTCTGAAGCAGCTACTTGGTTTTTCACAATCATGGGTGCAGTGAATGCTGTATGTGCTTTTGCAGAACTTTTGCTTTGTAGGTTAGGAAGTCAGAGCCGGAATTGAAAATACCTTAGTCTGAGCCTCGGCCCAGGCCCAACAGCATGCAGTAAGGCATGCTCACTAGGCTTTGTCCTCTCTTACCTGTTATTTTCCCTTCCCTCTGTGTTCTCTCTGATTTTCTTTAGACTTTATTTTACATGGGTTTTATAAACTCCAACACTTTCTGGAAAGATGTAATATGCAAGCAACAGAATTAAATATGCCTTCTTTGGGGGCCTTTGGTTTGTTCTGGGATGTGCCGCTCTGAGTATTTGCTGTACAAGAGCCTTCCCGGGATGGAGTTAGTTGCGATGGACCTCCAGAAGCGCCTGAGTCCCACCCACAGTACAACCCATGATTGCATTGTAGAGTCACTATGGATAAGTTCAGAGTGCTAACGGAGCCCTGAGCAGCCCAACTCATTGAGTGGTAGCCAACATTTGCTTCCACTTGCTCCCATTTGCTCTCACATTGCTCCCACTTTTTCCTGAGTGTAGCATATGGCGGGGATCAGCCAGTCACGCTGCCTTGCTCCTTGTGAGCCAGATGTGAGGCAAGCTTATACCTGGAAGCTGCCTGGGCACATCATAGTTCTTCGAGGTATTTAAATATCTCCAGGTGGGTCAGTGTGGTCATAATTGCTTCACTTACAACAGTGAAGCACATATTTTAGTGTTTCCACAAGCTGGAGCTTTTTGTTGTTGTTCTCCTGCAGTCCTGAATGGCCCTTCCAAGGCATTCCTTCCAAGCTGACACATCAAGGCAACTCATCCTGCTATTAAGAATTTTCTCCAACTGCATGTCCTAGGAGTGAACACATCAGCACCAGAAGGATTTGAAAACCAGACTTGTCCACTTTTCTAAGGGACTGTTTCTTTTGAAGCCAGGGCTTCTAAGGCCAAATGTTGATAGCAGGATTTCTGAATTCCTGTGCTTGGCCCCGATGATATACAGACAGAATTACTCATTCCCAGGTGTCGAGAACACCAGTTACTATAAGCAGACAACGCCCGTCCCTACCACAGGGTGTGCATTATCCTTTGTCTTGGGTTATTTCAGATCACTGGGAAGGTAGCAATGAAATCTGCTGGAAATTGTACATGTACCGCATGAATTAACCTCTCTAAGCTTCAGTTTCCTTGCCTGCCAAGGAGAGGGGAAGGGACAGCCACACCCACCTTGCAGAGTTGTGTAAGGAATGGCAGGAGCTGGATGATAGAAGCATCTGGTGCAGCACCTGTAACCTCTACCAGGGCTCCTTACATGGTAACTATTCTGTGTCAAGTGCACATAGTCATCTGAACTTGAGACTTTGCTCATTCAGAGTGTAGTCCACAGATCAGCACCATCAGCATCACCAGCAACTTGGTAGAAAGGCGATTTCTCAGCCACCCCAACCTGCTGAATCAGAGCCTGCATTTTAATGAGATTTCCCAGTTGACCATAGCACATTACAGTTCGGGAATTCTTGATGTAAGGGACAGGAATCTTGCCTTTGAGTCTGGCGGTGATGGCATTTCTCTTAGCAACCAACAGATAGTAAATGAGTCTGGCAATCAAATTGAGGCAAGATTTACCTAACACAGCATGCTCAGAGGCCAGCCAGCCTCTCAATGGCGCTGGCCAGCCCAAGGCTCACCCTGCTCACCTGCTCTGCTCACCTGCCTCTGCGGTCACCTGCTCAGTGGCCAAGGCCCCAGGGAGATGGCGGGCTCCTTGTTTACTGGGCAAGCACAGATAAGGTTTCTCACAGCCCCACCTGAGCACCCATGCCAAGGTAAACTTGCTCTCCAGAATCGCTCCCTGACTGGAAAATGTGTCAGTCTATTTATTTCTCACTCCCACTGGAAAAAAGGTGGGGTGGGGGAGTGGTTGGCATGATGTCATTCTTTCCACAGAACTTCTCGAAGGCATTGCATTTCTCGGTGACTTCCAGGCGCTGCTGCTTGCGTTTCTGTGCACAGCGAGGAGCAGAACTGGCCCTGCGCCAGAGTTTCTCTTCCTCCTTCCGCGGTGCCGCCCCTCCCCCACCCCTCGCTGGGCTTTGGCTCCCGGGAGGGCCGTACAGTCACCCTGAAAAGGAACCTAGAAACTGGGTGGTGCCTGTGGCTCAGTGAGTAAGGCACCAGCCCCATATACTGGAGGTGGTGGGTTCAAACCCAGCCCTGGGCAAAACCTGAAAAGAGAAAAAAAAAAAAAGGTGTTTTTTTGTTTGTTTGTTTGTTTTTAAGGAACCTGGAAGCTAAGAGGTGTGGGTTTTCTGGAAAGTTTTCTCCTGAGATGAACTGCAGCTGTTGGTAGGGAAGGTGGACAGGGACAGGGTGAGATCCCAGGGGCGGTGGCTGCCACCCCGAGACATATCAGAGACTGGGGAGAAGGGGTGGAAGGATCTCTATCAAAGCTGTACCAAGAGTCCGTAACAGTCGCATTCTTCACAATCCTCTCTTCCAGTTCTCTGAGAAGAGCCACGCTCCCCTCTGAGTTTCTGGCTCCCGCTGTTGACAGACAGCGCGGGGGGACTGTGCACTTATGCTGGGACAGGGAGCCCATCGTTCAGTCCCCTTATCAAGACACTCCCATAGTTCCACGTTGCTTCTGTCCCAAGTCAGAGGTGCTTATTGAGAAAACAAAAGCTAATATGACCAAAAGGGGCCTTGTGTAGCCCCAGGCAGACAATGTGCCATGAAGGAAGAAATAGGATTAACCAAGTCCAATTTCAAAAGTGTTTAAAAAACTTTTCTGTTAATTTTTCAACACGTTGCTAATATCAGAGACTGATCCAGTGAACATGTGTGAACCCATTTCCCAGTGGTGTCAGCCGGGGCAGAGGAGGTTGTGCTGCAGGAACAAGCAACTCCCAACCCCCAGGGCTGAGAGCAACCAGGCTCCTCACTCACCCTCCCGTCCCCCCCGGGCTGCTCGGGGACTGGAGAGGAGAGAAGCTTTGCCTCTGGGCTGCCATGGTGGACAGAGTTTTTGTGTGATTCTTCATGAGGCTTAGAACAACAGATCACTTCCACTCACGTTTCACGGACAGAGTAAGTCTAGCCCCCACCCCAAACTTCAAAATGGCTGGGAAAGTGCAACCCTTCTGTGGATCTGAAGGGCAGCAAGCTGGAAATACCTGGTGGGCAGCAGTAATGACGGCCACAGCAACTTCAGCAACTATTGAGTCTTGCCTTATTTACTTCATGTCTTTTTCCTGCCAAGAAAGTAAATACAGAGATACAAATGAGCTCTCCTCGGTCTGCCTCTCACCCCGCTTCCCCCATCATTTCCCAGAGCTAAGCACTGTTTTGAGATCAGGGTTAATCATCTTCCTGTGTCTTTTTATATTTTTACTATTTGTACTATATTTTTGTGTATCTCAAACATTGTAAAGTATTATTATGCAGGCTTTCAAATGTTCTATAGTACATAATCTGTATTATAATATTATAATTTTCTGCAATGTGCACTTCTCTCTTAGCATTGCAGTTGTGAGATTTTTATCAATGCTGACACCTGCCGTGTTGTATTCCATTGTATAACCACAATACAATTTAGTTATCCATTCTCCTGCTGATGGATGTGTAGGTTGTCTCCAGATCTGCATTGAACATCTTAATACATGTTTCTTCTTGATTATATATGTAGGAGTGAAATTTCTGGACGCGATCACCTTCTATGTTCCTAGTTGTTGCCAAATTGCTCTCCAGAGTGCTTGGATTGATTTACAATCTCACTAGCGGGAATGAGACTCTCTGATTTAACAAGATGACATTGGCTGACATATTTTTGTTGATCTGGTAGATGAGAACAGCATCTCATCATTTTTTCTTTTTTGAGACAGAGCCTCAAGCTGTCACCCTGGATAGAGTGCCATGGCATCACAGCTCACAGCAACCCCCAATTCCTGGGCTCAAGCGAGTCTCCTGCCTCTGCCTCCCAGGTAGCTGGGACTACAGGCATCCTCCACAAAGCCTGGCCACTTTTTGGTTGCAGCTGTCATTGTTGTTTGGCGGGCCTGGGCTGGATTCGAACCCACCAGCTCAGGTGTACGTGGCTGGCGCCTTAGCCCATTGAGCCACAGGCACCGAGCCTCATCATTGTTGTGATTTGTATTTCTTTGGTTAATATGAGAGTGAGTGTCTTTAATTTTTATCGACCTTCTGTGGTTAGGCTATGAATTAATAGCTTATATTATTTGCCTATTTCCCTCACATGTTTTCATTTTCTTATTAATTTGAGAGGTTTTTAAATGTGTTATAGTCATTGCAAATATCTTCTCCCAGGCTATGGTTTATTTCCCACATGGTTATGGTAGCCTTTGTTGTACAGAAGTTAATTGTAATGCAGTAGTAAAATTATCACTTTTTTATGGTTCCTATTTTCTGGGTGTGTGTTTTTAACGAACTCCTTCTTTATCTTAAGATCATGAAGAATTTTCCTATATCTTCATCTTATGTTTTGAAGTTCCACTTTTTTTTTTAAGTTTTTTAATCCACCTGGGGTTGACTTAATATAGAAATCTAATTCGTATTTTCCATGTGGATAAAAGTATTTGCTAGTCCTCATTCATCAAATACACCACCCTTCTCACCATGAGGTGTCACATCATCTCTGTCCTATCCAAACATGGAGGGGGAGGGCCTGGGCTCTACATTCTGCTCCCTTAGTTTGTCCTTGTGCCCAAAGTATATTATCTTTTTTACTAAAAATTTTGATAATAAATCTTGAGATCTAGTGTTCTTCCACCTTGAACTTGTAAAAAATTGTTTCTCCATTATTCCTAGACCTTTAACTCTTCCAAGGAAATTTTGGGATCAGATCCTCCAGTTCAAAATAAAATAAACAACCAAAACAAACCAAACAAAAAGCCCTACTGGGCTTCAATTTAAATTCTATAGATGAATGTGGGAAGAACTGACATCTTTAGGATTTCAAATCTTCCTTTTTGTCCATATTGTTTATCTGGCATGTGCTTATGACCTCCAGTTTCTCCTCTCCTCCCTCTGACCCTTCTTACTTTAACTTAAACACTACAAACAGCCCTGTTTCTTGGTATAGCTTCAGCATCTGTCCATAAAGAACCACCCATCTCTTTCAAAAGTCTCCTGAGTCATCCAGCTCTTCTTGGTGTACACATGTCATAATGGTGGGAGAGAAAAGGAGAAAGTTCTGGCAGCCTCCCTTGAAGAGACAGGGAGCCATCATTGCAAATGGCAGGTGCACAGGAAGCTTTGTGAGCTTCAGGACATAGTACGAGCAGTGGTTAACAGCCCAGCCTGCTCAGCCGGAATTCTAGCTCTATCATTTACTAACTCTGGGCAAATACGGGAAAGTTACTTACAGTGCCTTACTCTCCCCTTCTGTAATGTAGAAATGAAAATACTATCTCATTGTACAATTGTGAGAAATAAATGGGTTAATGTATGTAAAATACATGGGACAATGGCTGTGCCTCAAATGCCTTAGGTATTATTGTCGTTACTGAGATAGGATATCCAAGGCACACTGGAAATGTGGTTAGTTTGAATGTTCGAACTAGATAATGTCAGAGTAACTCAAGAATCTTAACACCAGACAAAAAACTTGCTAGTTAGTGTTGTATTGTCTCATTAAGCACAAGGGCTGCATCCATAGAGTGGAGGTTTAATCAAGACTCCCAGCAGTGTTAGTTTAGTGTTAACCATGTTGTAAATTTTGCAAAATCAATGAATTCAGGATTAGGTGGTACCCAAGATAATCTAATCTAATTCCCTACCTCATGCTTAAAACTCTTCCAATAATGCTTCTATAGTAAATGACGATTTTTTAGACCTGGCATGGTGGCTCACACCTATAATCCTAGCACTCTGGGAGGCCAAGGCAGGAGGATTGCTTTAGCTCAGAAGCTTAAAACTGGCCTGCGTAAGAGCAAGACCCTGTCTCTACTGAAAATAGAAAAATTTTCTAGGTCTGATAGTACCCACCTGTAGTCCCAGCTACTTGGGAGGCTGAGGCAGGTGGATTGCTTGAACCCAGGAGTTTGAGATTGCTGTGAGCTAGGCTGACACCACCACACTCTAGCCTGAGCAACAGTGTGAGACTCTATCTCAAAAAAGAACAAGAAAGAAGAAAAAGAAAGACCATGTTTATGAAAGGTCAGAAAGGCAGGAATTTTGAAAGAATATTGGACCTACTAAAAAAATAAAACTAAAGGGATGGTAGAAAATAGCAAGTCTTAATAAAGGTTCAGAGGTTTCTGGGAGTACCCATTAAGAAAGATGAAAGTGAGGGGAATGTTTTTAGAGAGCTGATAGCCAAGGTCCAGAAGAGAGAGACCATCTGGGAAAGCAGGGATACTGGTTTATATTTCAAGATACTGCCCAAGTGGGCCCTCTGGGGCCTTGGAACATCTTTCTCCCCACTCCCTGCCACCAGACTCCCAGGGGTCCTGAATTTCTGTCACTGGTGCCCCCTTTGGGTTAAGATTTTGGATGCCCCTATTGAAAATAAATAAATCTATTAAAATCTACAGGGAGTGAGCCCACATCACCCTCTTCTTGGGAAAGGCCTAGTTGAAAACATGCTTATAAGGTAGGATGTAGCAAAGGAAGTTTTGCTGGGCAGAAGGGAAGGGAAATAAATGCACAGGGTGTGGGGCCCCTTTACAGGCAGGCCAGGCCAGGTAGAGACCCAGTGAAAGCAGAAGAGAGAGTGGTGCGGGATGAGGAGCAGGAAATAGTCTCAGGGAGTGGGCGAGGGTGTGGGAGGGGACGCCAAAGCATGGATGGAACCACGAACACTGAGTTACTTCTCCTTCTGGCTGAAAGCTGGCTCTGGTCCCCAGGAGTCCTTTTCCAACAATCTACTTAAGTAGCCACAGACTTGTGGAGAATCTTCTCCACCTACCTCTAAGGAAGGAGGTTAAATCAAGGGCTTCGCTCACCATGTGGGATTTTCCCTGAGCGCCTGAGACTCTAGAATTAAAGACTATGTGGTGCTTCCCAGAGGGCAGCACCTTATGCGCAGCTCTCTGTCTTCTCTTGCCTCTCGTTACAACCCTGGGAGCGAGACAGGGCAAAATTATTTTCCCCAACTTCTGAAAATACCTGACAGTCAAAGAAGAGGACAAAGGGTCAGATGGGCCTTACGTTAGGATCCCCACAGCTGTCGAATGCAGCATCAGGCCAGAAGGACAGCTGGGAGAGGACATGGCAGTCCCTTACCCCAGACCATTATCTTGGGGTGGGGCTCCCTCCCCAGGGAAGGTCTGCCGAAGGGGCTGCCACCCCTGAGACAGGCCACGTTCCTGCATGTAGCACACAGCATTGCCATGGAGCTGGCTTCCTGCCTTGGCCTCACAGCACCTCCTGCTCTAGCCTTGTGGCCACCTCCACCTCATCTATTCTCATAGTCCATTCACCAATTCATTCATTCAGTACGTGCTGGACACTAATGCACCAGGAGTACAAAGCCAGAACAGGACACTACCCCTGCCTTTAACGGTATGATGGAGGGAGCAGGACCTAAACAGACAATTTTCAGAGAGGGAGGTCAGTGTAGTGGGTAGAGGCATTGACTTCGGAGCCAAAAGAAGAAAGCGAATCATGGAGGGAGGCTGTATTTGAAGGCATACAGACTGAGAATTTCTTAGAAATAAAGAAAACATAAAATGTCAGATTGTAAGAATTCCTTGTGTTAAGACAGGTAGAAAAAGGAATTCACCCCTAGATATATGATAGTGAAATTTAATACCATTAAAAGAGAAAATTCTCAAAACATTTACAGACAAAAATGAGATCCGCTAAAAAGGAAAAAGAATCAGAATGACACAAAACCTTGATAACAAAACTACTTACGAGAAGACAATGAAGTAATATTTTAAAGTATTGTTGGAAAAAAACTTCAAACCCAGAATTTTATATCCAGCCAAATTATTATTTAAATAAAAATAAAATAAAAATCCTATCAGTTATATGCAATTTCAGATGTTTTATCTTCAAACTTCTTTTTAAAATATTCTTAGGGCTAATTTTTCAATATAGAAAACTAAGGGGGAAAAGCTTCAGAATAAACTTGAAGAAAAGATACAAAAGGAAAAAAAAAATATATATATATATATATACATATGGTCAGAAATCAGAGAAATAAGAGTATGGCAACAACAGGACATTCAACAAGTTGATTTTTCAAAAAGGTTAATAAAATATACAAATGCATGATGAAATTGATGAAGGAAAATGAAGATGAAACCCTGCACCAATGCAAAACATTTTAGCCTAGCAATATTTTAAAGAATTGCAATTTGGGCAGCACCTGTACTTCAGTGGGTAAGGCGCCTGCCGCATACACCAAGGCTAGTGGGTTCGAACCTGGCCTGGGCCAGGTAAAATCAACATGACAACTACAACGATGACAACAACAACAACAAAAAATAGCCAGGTGTTGTGGCGGGCACCTGTAGTCCCAGCTACTTCGGAGGCTGAGACAAGAGAATCGCTTAAGCCCAAGAGTTTGAGATTGCTATGAGCTGTGAAGCCATAGCACTCTACCGAGAGCAACATAGTAAGACTGTCTCAAAAAGAGAGAGAGAGAGAGAGCGAGAGAGAGAGAGAGAGAGCGGCACCTGTGGCTCAAAGGAGTAGAGCGCCCACCCCATATGCCGGGGATGGCAGGTTCAAACCTAGCCCCAGCCAAAAACCACAAAAAAAAAAAAAAAAAATGGGGGGCAGCACCTGTGGCTCATCGAGTAGGGCACTGGCCCCG
>CAUYRH010115513.1:0-11784 GCA_963574655.1 Perodicticus potto | reverse complement strand
TAGAGTGCTGTGGCATCACAGCTCACAGCAACCTCCAATTCCTGGGCTCAAGCGAGTCTCCTGCCTCCGCCTCCCAAGTAGCTGGGACTACAGGCGCCCGCCACAATGCCTGGCCATTTTTTGGTTGCAGCCACCATTGTTGTTTGGTGGCCTGGGCTGGATTCGAACCCGCCAGCTCAGGTGTACGTGGCTGGCGCTTTAGCCCATTGAGCCACAGGCGCCAAGCCTGTATACACGATTAATCAATAATCTTATGACTAATACATCATCCATCTAAAATCTGGCGACTTGATTCTCATGATCATCACCTGACCACCTGATGACCAGGCCATCATCGGCCTGACGCCCACCTGTCTATTGATCAACTAACACAATACTCCATTAACAATTATCTTTTACCATCATTACATCTAAAATTAAATCTAAGCCACAAAGCAAACTCTGGGAGAATAGGCTGCCTGAATGCTAGACCCCTAACAGACCATCTGGAGGTGGTTATTCATTCTCTAGGAGGGGTGGAGATTCCTAAGGTATACAGAAGACTTGCCTGCAAGCCCTGCCTCCAGGACAAAGCCTTTGTTCACCGAAATATTACCTTCTGCGTGAGGAGGCCTAAGGTCAAAATGGAGTTCTATCCCGGTCTCTCCTTCCCAACTCGCTAAAAAACTTCAAACATGTTCTCACAGAATGAATCTGTTTAAAGACACATATAGACCTTTTGCCTATAGTACCCAGAAGTGGAATTGCTGGGTATATGGTGATTCTCTGTTTAAGTTTTGAGGAACTGCCAGACTAAACACACTCACATTGTGGAACCACCGTATTCCCCCGTGGTTGTACCATTTCATATTCCCCCCTCCTTTTTATTTTTTGAAACAGAGTCGCACTCTGTCGCCCTGGGTAGAGTGCTGTGGTATCACAGCTCACAGCAACCTCAAATTCCCGGGCTCAAGTGATCCTCTTGCCTCAGGCTCCCAAGTAGCTGGACCTAAAGGTACCTGCCACAATGCCTGGCTAATTTTTCTATTTTTAGTAGAGACAGGGTCTCACTCTTGCTCATGCTGGTTGTTGAACTCCTGAGCTCAGGAGATCCACCTGCCTTGGCCTCCCAGAGTGCTAGGATTAAAAGCAAGAGCCACCATGCCTGACTTCCATTTTACATTCCTGACAGCAATAGACAAGGATTTCAATTTTTCCACGTTTTCACCACCATGTGTTATTTTGTTTTTTTAAAGTTAAATAATAGCCACCCTAAGGGGTGTGAAGTGGTGTCTTACTGTGTTTTGATTTGTATTTCCCCAATTACTAGTGATAGTGAGCATCTTTTCATGGGTTGTTTCGTCTTTTTAAAGAAACTATCATTTATTTCTCTCCTTCCTCCCAGAAACCTCAGCATTATCTAGGAACTTGTTAGAAACGCAAAATCTCACACTCACTAAGGATTGACTGAATTAGAAACTCTGGGCCTGGGGCCCAGCAATCTGGGTCATAACCAACCCCTTGCGTTCTGACGCAACTTGAATATGAGTACCACTGGTCTGGGCATTGTGCCAGGCACTTTGCAGCATTATTTCATTTATTACATTATCATTATCCCCATTTAGCAATGAGGAAGCTGAGGCTCAGAGAGGTAGTGTCA
This sequence comes from Perodicticus potto, assembly GCA_963574655.1. Classification (NCBI taxonomy): domain Eukaryota; kingdom Metazoa; phylum Chordata; class Mammalia; order Primates; family Lorisidae; genus Perodicticus; species Perodicticus potto. The sequence goes on along the minus strand of CAUYRH010115513.1, from coordinate 10,145 downwards.
CTTGCCCTAAGCTGCCTTCCCTGCCATTTATCAGGTGCCTGGGGCAGTGTTCCCACATGGCCAGCAGGGGGAGCCCGTGACCAAGGACCCAGGTTTTAAACTGGGGTTAGCAGGTGTTGGGGGCATAGAGGAGCCCCTGGAAGCTCTGCAGGCCTCTGAGGACTCCAGCTCTATGGGTTCACACAGCTTGTCTTTTTACCCCCGTTTCTCCCATTAGGGATCTCAGCCCTTGACTGCAAAGAATTCTGGGGCAGGGACTCAGGACCACTTGATAGATGTTTGAGAAGCCTTGTCAGCGAGGTGTGTGACCTTGGGCATGTTGCCAAATCACTGTGAGCCTCAGGCTCCCCGTCTCTAAAATGGGGGTTACCACTGCTGCCTTGACGATCCACTGAGGGAGCAGGCTCTAGAACAGTGGTTCTCAACCTTCCTAATGCCGCGACCCTTTAATTCAGCTCCTCATGTTGTGGTGACCCCCAACCATAAAATTCTTTTCGTTATGGTTGGGGGTCACACAACATGAGGAACTGTATTAAAGGGTCACGGCACTAGGAAGATTGAGAACCACTGCTAGAAAGACCCTTCAAGTCAGGCACCAGGGCTTCTGGAAGATTGAGATGAATGATGCTCTATTTTGGGGAATGGAAAAGTGACCGTTTACTGAATACTAATTATGTGCTGGATGCTTCCAATGGAACATTTTGTTTTATGCCAACATAGAGAAATAAGAAATATTATCCCCATTTTACAGACAAGGAAAATGGGTTCAGAGAAGAGACTTGCTCCAAGCTCAGAGAGCCAGGAGATGGCAGAGCTGGAGTTCAAACCTGGATTCTCTCTCTTTTTCCAGGTGGCCATCCAAACAAAGAGGTAATATGCAGTCCAAGGAGGGGCAGGGGACACAAGGAGGCAGACTTGATTGCCTCCCTCCCTCCCTCCTCGGATTCTGAGGCCAGAGTATCTGCTAGCTGTGCCTACACAGTCAGATCACTCCACCGCCCTGAGCCTCAGTCTTCTCAGATGTACAATATAGATAATAAGCCTTGGAGTATTCAGGATTTTAACAATGAGAGGGGATGTCCTGGCTCACAGTATGGAAGTCCCAGGATACAGCTGGTCTCAGGGATGGAAATAATGGGGATAGCCTTCTCTACCAATTATTTACTCTAGAAGTCTCTGTTTCTCTTCTTTCTCAGTCTGCCTCTTGATTTCTTTTGGCTCTGCTTGTCCCTGGGTGGTGGCCTCACCTTCTACTACAGGTGAGGACAGTAGGGCAGGACCACAGACAGCACTGGGCTGACAACTTTCCAGCTTAGCCATCCCAGGGAAAGGAAGAGCTCAAATGACATCCAAATGTAAAATCCCAGGGAGCGAGTCTGATTGGCTAGGCTTGTCTGTTCCTGGGCCAATCCCTGTGGTCAATTAGAGATGAGACATTCCAATTGGCTGGCTCTAGGGCACATGTCCTGGATGGCAGTGGTGGGGAGTGGGGTGCTATGATTAGCAGCCTTAGAGAACTACTAGGAGTGGGTCTGGGCAACACTCAGTAATAGCCAACACATCACTCACCTGGGCCAGAGCTGCACTAAGCACCTTAAAGGCACCAATTCATTTAATCCTCACAACCAGGATCCCAAGTTACAGGTGAGGCAGCTGAGAGGCACACAGCTGGTGGGATTTGAAGCTAGTTTGGTTTGAGAGCGAATGCTCTTGGTTCACCTGAAGGAAGGCTGTAGAGTTGTCAGAAGCAGGAGGGAAGGCTTTTTGGCAGATAAAACCCCTGTCTTCTCTACCACCCAAGTCACCCAACCTGAGCCTTGTCATGAGCAGCCCTTACGGAATAAGTGGATTTTCCTTGGAAAAACAGGGCAGACCAGCTTTATCCCCAAAGAACTGGGTCAGTGCTGCCCTGCTGATAGGTCTCTGTGGACATAGCTCCAGCCTGGGAAGCTCCGGATGACCACTGCTCCCCACCTGGGGAGACTGGAAGTGGCCATTCAGCCCATCATTCCCTACCACCTGGACAGGGGCCTCTCAGTGTGGAGGGAGCCCCAGTGATGGGTGCGGGGCGGGAGGACGGTGGGGAGCCTGGCCCTGCGCCCCTCCTGAGCACCACGCTTCTTTGCTCTGTGTTATCCTTGGAGAGGGGCTGGGGGCCTGGCTGGGCTGGGGTGGGCCTCTGCTGGGTACACAAACACCAGTCCGCCATCCAGCGGCTGGTGAACAAGGCGAGCCCTCAGTAGAACTCGATACCGTTTCCAAAAACAAGGCAGTGCCTTCGGACTGTTGCATTCGTCCCTCCTGCTGGCAGCTATTAATTTATGCTAATCAGATGCATGAAAACCCCAAGTCCCCAGCAGGTCCCCAGGGACAGGGAGGATCCAGCTGGCTGAGCAGGAGGATGAAGTGGGCCTTGTTTCCGTCGCTGCCCCATCCCTGCCCTTATCTGGGCCCCAGAGTGGCCCCATTTTTCCTGCTCTGTGGGCCATAGGGGCTGAGGGCCTTGTCCTGAGTACTGGGGACCCTGAGGAAGGCTAAGAGGGTGGGGGGCCATTCTGCTGCCTGTCTGGGAAAGGGCAAAGTGGCCTACAGTGAGCCCAGCACCGGGCCAAGTCCTGACAGCGTTAATTCATCGTCTGCTGTCCCAGCTCTCCATGGAAGGAGTCACTGTGGCCGGGAGGAGACCGAGCGCGGGGTAGTTCAGGGACTTGACTATGGTTGTCTGGAAATAGAAGCATTTAGTGACTGCTCTGGCGTCAGGCAACCTGGGCTGAGCTCCTGGATCATCCACGAAATAGCTGTGTGACCTCTGCATCTGAGTCCCCTCATGTGTAATGTGGGGGCGACACTAGCACATTCACGCCGTGGGTGAGAGCTCAGTGGCACCCGCTGTGACCGTAAGCAGCTGCTCTTCCAGAGGTCCCAGGTGCTTTCCTTCCTGAGGAGTTTAGGGACAAGGAAATTCCAGGGCCCAGTCCCTCTCCAGGGGGGCCCACACCCCGTATTGCATGGGCAGGTGCAGAGTGGGGTAGAGGGCCTGGGCCTGCTCAGTGGGCAGCCTCGGGTCATGGAAGGGCCCAGGCTGAGGGAAAGGGATGTGGTCCTTGAGGTCCATTCCGTGCCCCCTCTTCCCACATCTCTCCCTCCCTCCCCTCCTTGGTCACCCCCTCATTGTGCAATTGTAGCAGGATGGGCTGGCCTGATGGCTGGGCACTCTGGCCGCACCTGCCTTTGTCCTTGGTGCACGCTCAGCCTCAGCATCACCAGGTGAATGAGGAGGGTGTGTGCAGAAGAGCTGATGGGGGCTGAGGACAAGCACTTAGTCCAGTGCCCGGAGCCCACCGGGACGGGGCTGGCGGGGCGGGCCCTTCCGGCATCTGCATCCTCAGAGTCTGAGCACCTGGCGACTGGAGCGCTCTTCTCTGGGTGTATTATGATCTTGGGCTACTTGAGACAGCCCAGAGACAGGGGCTTGGCTTCCTTGGGCTTCTGGAACCTTAGGGCTACGGTGATCAAGTGATTCCAGGTGGGCCATCTAGATCCTGCAGCCATGAAGAATTAATTTAAATTTTCCATGGAAGGATCTGGTCCCAGTCCTGGCTGTGAGGGTTATTTTGAGACACCCTGGCCAGTGTTCCCTGCCCTTGTCCAAATAAACTAGCCCCAATAAGTGGGCCTGAAACCACACCCACCCTCATTTACGGCCCTGCTGGGCTCTGCGGCTGGTCAGTGGCTGGAACTCGGCAGATGCCCTGGATCCCCGAGCCCCAGGCTGGGTGGAGTGGGACCATAAAATGTCCCGACCTATTAATGGCAATGTGGTCTCTGGGCCAGGCAGGGCATCCTGAACTGAAGAAAAATAAAAATAAAAATGAAATAAACATAATCCAGTGTCACCTCTCCATGAGGTCTCCATAGTGTGGGGCAGGGCATGAGGTTCAGGAAGAAAACTATTTCCTGTCAGCTGACCACAGACACGCAGCCCACGGATGGGGCGAAACAGCTCTGTCATTTCCCACTGAGCAGCACTTTGGCTCATTCATAGCTGGCGACAGCTGAGTGTCCAGGGGCCCGGAGGTCCTGCCCCCTTCCCATTGCCTTGTCTCTACAACCAGAGGCTCCTAGGCAGCTTCTGGCTCTCTCTGCGGTCCCCCCATCCCGAGACTGGTGTTCTCGGCTAGGCTGGGAGGGCCAGCGAAGGTCCAGCTGCCCCTCCCTCTCAGGGCAGGCTGGGGTTTGTTCAAATCTTCTAGTGAATGGAGGATCCTCCAGAGAAAGGCTTCTCAGGGTACAGGGGACCCTCGCAAAGAACAGCCTTGGTGACTCACGGGTTGATGTTTCCAGAGCCCAGACTCTGCCATGGGATAGAGATGATCTATCTCTCATGGGCTGAGAGATCTCCCAGCCCGGCAGTGAGAGGGAAGGGACGAGGCTCTGAGAACCACGGCAGGGCAGCTGCCGCTGTTTGCTGAGCACCTTCTATGTGTGGGTCATGGTGCCAAGCTCTCGATTAATGTCTGTGACCGCGCTGTGGGGTAGATTCTATTCTGGGTGTGCTAGTGAACAGGCTGTCTGAAAAAACAAACCCCAAACACAAGAAAGGTGGATTTGTAGTGTTTGTCAATTCCCATACTTTGGCGGGCCGCAGGAGCCCTGTGGCAGTTAAGCCAGTGGGAGACTTTCCCGCAGGCCTCCAGGAAATTCTCACTTCCACCATGCGGGGATCGGCCTCCATCAGCAAACTCAGGTGTGTGTGGAAAGTGCCTTCCTCCCACTCCCAGGCTGATCTTAACTCCTGTTGCAAATCTTCATCCCATTCCGCGATAGAAGCATTGGGATCCAGGGATTGTGGTGTGTGCTGGCCCCTGACCAAGGCTTGCCTGAGGTCGGGGGGCCGAGTGCTGGTGAGGTTCTGGTGGGAAGGGCACACTGGACCCTTTGTCTCGGTACCTCCAGCTTCCCCCACGACTTCCACGTCCCTGTCCACTCCTGACAGGGCACTGCTGAACCCTTCATTCCTGAGCACAGTGTGCCTTCAGAGCCAACTGGGGCCGTGGCAGTGCCATGTCTGTGCCACTGTGGGTGCAAGGGAGGCATCTGGCTACACTTGCCCTCTGAGGGGAGGGCTCCTGGCACCCGCCAGGCAGCCCCTGTACCTCCCTATGGGGAGGCTCTGGCTGCTGCGTCAAGCCCACAGGAAGAGCCAGGTCCTGGCCCTGCTTCACCACATCCGGCCTTTCCCTGGGTCTGGGAGAAATTTCACCTAGGGGTTTCAGGGACCCCGGCACCCAGCTTTCTCCACTGCTCCCCACATCCTCCCTCCTGCATCCCCAGAATCTGCCTGGGCTCCAGGATGGGGAGGACGTCTCCAATTCATCACATGATCCTCCAAATGTTCTATCCCACGGCAGAGTCTGGGCTCTGGAAACACCAAGGCCACTGAGCCTGCCTCCTCTGCTCCGTCTCTACGTCTTTCTGTGTCATTCCCCAGCGGCCCCGATGTGGGGACTGAGGGCAGGTGGCAGGGAAGCGAGGGAGGGGAACTAGAAATCCCGGAGATGGAGGCATCGGTGAACATTTCAACAAATGACCCTGATAAAGAAGCAAATGCAGAGACTAAATGACCTGCTCCAAGTCATCCAGGGGGTCTGAGGCACGTCCCCTGACTTGGGAGCCAGCGACTAGCAACGGTGCAGAGACTGAGCTATTTGTCCCCTTGAACAGCTGGGGGACGAAGGCGCAGGGCAGAAGACACCCAAGTGGATGCAGCAAGTGCAGAGGGCATGAGATCTGGAACTCGGCGCTCAGGCTTTGTCTGGTGCTGGCCCTGAGGGACCAGTTACTGCCAGGACCCTGGGAGGGCTCGGAGGACCTAAGAGAGGGGGAAGGAAATGAAGAGGCAGCTGGTGGCGTCTGGCTGCTCCGCCCTGCTCACGTGTGGCCTCACACGGGGATTTGTCCCCTCCGATGTCCACTTCTTGTCTCCTTTGCTGGGGTGCTTTGAAGGCTGAGGGCCATGTGGATGGGGGGGACCTACTTCAAGGAAGCCCCCCCTCCATGCCTCTTGTCTGAGCATCCTGGCTCTGGCCTTGGGTTCCTGAAGTCCCCTACCCTCTCTTAAGTTTTTTTATTTTTATTTTTTGAGACAGAGTCTCACTCTGTTGCCCAGGCGAGAGTGCTGTGGTGTCATCAAAGCTCACAGCATGGGTGGCTGAGGCAAGAGAATCGCTTAAGCCCAAGAGTTAGAGGTTGCTGTGAGCTGTGATGCCACAGCACTCTACCGAGGGCGACATAGTGAGACTCTGTCTCAAACAAACAAACAAACAAACAGACAAACAAAAAAATCTCACAGCAATCTCAAACTCCTGGGTTCAAGAGATCTTTCTGCCTTAGCCCCTTGAGTAGCTGGGACTACAGGTGCCTGCCACAATGCCTGGCTAGTTTTTCTATTTTTAGTAGAGATGGGTCTCAGTCTTGCTCAGGCTGGTCTCAAACTCCTGAGGTCAAAGGATCCTCCTGCCTTGGCCTCTCAGAGTGCTAGGATTACAGGCATGAGCCACTGAGCCTGGCCCCCTCTCTTATTATTTTAACAATCTCAAATACATAGGGAAATCGCAAGTACAGTAGGAAAAACTATTTTTCTCTAATCACTTGAGGATAAGTTGCTGCCATAGTTCTCTACCTGCCCTGAACCCTCTATTCCCCACTAACAAGGACATTCTCCCCAGTGCAACGTGGAAATGACAAGGCCATTTCTCTGAGGTAGGGGCTCATGTTCAGCTTTCCAGCTGATCCCCAAATGAGGTTGAAAACAGTTGTCACATTGTGTGTATGTGTGTGCATGTTGCTTATGTGTTAAAAGAGTTTATTTATAAAACACGACATTAAAAATAAAAAGACCAGAAATTTCATAACTGTGGCTGGGCAGTTCTTATTTTCTTAACACACACCAGAAGCTTTAAGGTGGAGAAGGTGAAGGGTGGGGTCCCGGGACTCTGTGGCTTCTGCCTGGGGGCACGCCCTGACCTGGTCCCTCTTGCCTTGGCCAACAGCACTGAGGCCCAGAGGGGCCCAGATGAGGCTGGGGGTTCCACCAGAGCAAGCACAGCCCCTGCACGTGGCCAAAGGCAACAGCCCTGGGTCAATATTAGCTCGTGCGGAACAGACCTAAGGAATGTGTGGCTTGTCCTCTGCGGCCTCTGGGAGGGAGAGGTGGACTCAGGCACTCGCAGGGCACTTGCTGGGGGTTCAGACTTCCTCTGTGTGGATGGGGAAACCGAGGCCCTGTGGCGGCAGGACTTGCCTTGGGACACAGTGCATGCAATGACCATCAGAAAAACACTCCTTTTGGCTCAGCACCTGTGACTCAAGCAGCTAAGGTGCCAGCCACATACACCTGAGCTGGTGGGTTCGAATCCAGCCCGGGCCCGCCAAACAACAATGACGGCTGCAACCAAAAAATAGCTGGGTGTTGTGGCGGGCGCCTGTAGTCCCAGCTACTTGGGAGGCGGAGGCAGGAGACTTGCTTGAGCCCAGGAATTGGAGGTTGCTGTGAGCTGTGATGCCATGGCACTCTACCCAGGGCGACAGCTTGAGGCTCTGTCTTAAAAGAAAAAGATAGAAAAAAAAACTTCTTTTGTGGTCTCCATTCTTTTCTTTCCGGTTTCTGATTTCCCCCCTGCAGCTTCTGGGAGGCCCCAGAAGTCTGGTCAGCAAGCACTGGACTGGGGGTCTGAGGCTGAGTTTGAGGTCCCTTTCACTCTAGTTTTGCTGTGGGCTCTGGGCCCCTTTCTGTCAAAGATTCCCTGTCCTTGCAAACTACAAACTTTGACCTTTAGCATATCTACCTGACTAATTCAGGTGCCCAAGATCAAAATTCTTCAGGGGCCAGGTACAGAAAGCAAATGTGTGATGCACCCAGTGGTGGGACAATAGGGAGAGGGGGAGTCTGTGGAGAATTTGAAAGTGTGAGTCTTGGTAGTTCCCGTAGCTCAGTGAATGGGGTACCAGCCACATACACCAAGGCTGGCAGGTTTGAACTTGGCTCAGGCCAGCTAAAGCAACAATGACAACTGCAACAAAAAAATAGCCAGGTGTGGTGCCTGTGGCTCAGTGGGCAGGGTGCTGGCCCCATGTACCGAGAGTGGCGGGTTCAATCCCGGCCCTGGCCAAACTGCAACAAAAAAATAGCTGGGCATTGTGGTGGGCACCTGTAGTCCCAGCTACTCGGGAGGCTGAGGCAAGAGAATTGCCTAAGCCCAAGAGCTGGAGGTTGCTGTGAGCAGTGCTGCTACGGCACTCTACCGAGGGCGATAAAGGGAGACTCTGTCTCTAAAAAAAAAATGGCCAGGTGTTATGGTGGGCGCCTGAGTCCCAGCTACTTGGGAGGCTGAGGCAAGAGAATCACTTAAGCCCAGGAGTTGGAGGTTGCTGTGAGCTGTGACACCACAGCACTGTACCCAGGGCAACAGCTTGAGACTGTCTCAAAGAAAAAGAAAAAAAAGTGTGAGCCTTGCGCGGAGCATTCAGAGTAAAACAACAACAATGATGTCATCGATGACGATGGCAGCGACAAGACCAGAGGACTGTGCTGGTTCCAGGAAGCCCTGGGCGTCTGTGACCCTGTAGATCGCTCTCACATACAGCTGGCATGAGGCAGAGAACAGTCCCCCGGTGTGTCACCTGTCACACTGTCTCCCTGGTAGAGAGGGAGGCCTGGCTGGGCTACAGGGCGCCGGCCCCAGGGAGCGTCCTGAGGAGTTCTGTGAAGCTCGGCTGGGAGACATGTCCTGGAGAAGCAGGGAGCGGTCCGTTCAGTCCTGGGAGCTACACGGTCCAGTCCCTGCTCAAGCCTTTGTGCTGGGCTATCTGCGATTTCATCTAAACACCAGCTGCCGGGATGTGCACACCCTCTCCCACTGCATCCTGCCTTATCTGCAGGCCCTTTTGCTTCTGCCTCCTATCTCCCCACTCCAGCTGCTTCCCCCCTCCATCATGGGGAAGGGTCACTAACCACTGACCCCTGTCCACACCCTGACCCATCCTCCCGGGGACCCTACTGCCCTAGAAGTTGAGGACTGGTATCTGGTCATCCCAGGTCAGCATTCAAATCCCATTCTGCCACTTAGGATCTGAGCCGTAGGATCCTGGGGAAATAGCTCAACTTCCCAAAGCCTTGTTTTTCTCATCTGTAAAATGGGAGATGATCTCATCTTGCTGGATCACTGGACTATTGAACCAGGAAAGCTAAGAGAGTGTGAGACAGAACAGCCGCTCAACACGTACCCTTCCACTCATCCTGGGTTCCCAGACTGGATCAGAAACTCAGTCCTCAGTGCCTTCTCCTGGAAGCCTTCCCTGCTTGCCCAAGTCCAGGTTGAACTCCACCCTCTAGACTCAAAGAACAAATAGCTGTACAGGGGGAGGGAGGTGGAAGAACAGGCAGGGGCCTTAGGGAACATCTGTACTTCTCATTCTGAAGTGCGTGAGGGAAGGCTCTCCTGTGTTACAAAGGGATAAACTGAGGCACAGAGCATAATTCTGAACACAAAGCAGTAAAACAGAACTGACTTCCAGTTTGGTTCTCTTCCCAGCCTGACACCTGGCTGTGTGATTGACACCCCTTCCCTTCCAGTATCCCAGGGCAGAGGTCCAGGTCACTCCAGTGGACAAACACTTACGGACACTCACTCTGTGCCAGCCTCACCCCTGTCTTCTGGGGCCCCTACTTCAGACTAACACACCAGCAAGGTGAAGCGTCAGCAGGTCAGGATCTGAAAAAACTGGTAGAAACCAGGATGTACATGTAACCCATAGAGAGACAGATACAAACACAGCAGCATAAAAATATTTTTAAAAAATGGAGGAATGGCTCGGCACCTGTGGCTCAACAGGCTAAGGCGCCAGCCACATACACCTGAGCTGGCGGGTTCAAATCCAACCCAGGCCTGCCAAACAACAATGACGGCTGCAACCAAAAAATGGCTGGGCGTTGTGGCGGGCATCTGTAGTCCCAGCTACTTGGGAGGCAGAGGCAGGAGACTCGCTTGAGCCCAGGAATTGGAGGTTGCTGTGAGCTGTGATGTCACAGCATTCTATCCAGGGTGGCAGCTTGAGGCTGTCTCAAAAAAAAAAAAAAAAAAATG
>CAUYRH010115508.1:0-49454 GCA_963574655.1 Perodicticus potto | reverse complement strand
ATCATAAACTCATAGACCACAATGATTTTACAAAACAAGCAATTCCAGAAATCTAATAAACAATAAAAAAAGAAGAAATATTCCAATATCATTCTACTTGATCTGGATACACCTGATATTGAAATTGGAGAAAATATATTGTTATAAAGGGAAATTACAAACTATGTAATCCTATTTTGTTTAGGATATTGCATCCTCATCTATAAGTTAAACGTGTTTGTAATTTCCCTCACAGCTTTCTTAAGACTTTGCAGCATCTTGTTTTGACCCGGTTAGGGGGAAAGCAACCTTTAATTTTCTATGCAGTCTGTCAGTCTGCACAATTTGGGAAGGAGACTGTTGCTTGTTAGATACTATTCAATAAGGACAAAAGTGCAACACAAATTTTGTATTCTACATTGTCTAAAGATAATGGTCTTATGAGGACTTGTCAATAATAAAGAATAAACCTATAGTATAGAAGGCCAAAAGGTGGCATTAATTTGTGCTCTAGGTATGTTTTTGCTTAGACCAATTGAACGTGTCCTGAGTCAGCTTTTCTGACTGGATTGATGACGGACTCATTCTTTAGTCAACATAGAGCCCCTCTGATATGAATGCTGTACAAGATGCGGAGGCTAGGGAGGGCACAGTGGCTCATGTCTGTAATCCTAGCACTTTTGGAAGCAGAGGCAGATGGATTTCTTGAGCTAAGGAATGGGAGACTACCCTGAGGAAGAGAGAGACCCTGTCTCTACTAAAAATAGAAAAACTGGCTGGGTGTTGTGACAGGTGCCTATAGTCCCAGTGACTTGGGAGGCTGAGGCCAGAAGATTGCTTAAGGCCAAAAGTTTGAGGTTGCTGTGAGCTATGATGCTACAGCACTCTATACAAAGTGACAGAGAGAGACTGTCTAAAACAAATAAACAAAAGAAGACCCTGAAGTTACAAAAGTAAGCAAATCTCATGATCTGCATTCAATAACAGAATCTCTCACACTAAACATTTCATAGGTTCTAATGTTTTTAAAAAGTGTTATTATAGGTGACGCCTATGGCTCAAAGGGCACTGGCCCCATATGCCGGAGGTGGCAGGTTGAAACCCAGCCCCAGACAAGAACTGCAAAAAAAAAAAAAAATTGTATTGTATTCGTTGATGCTACTTTAACCTTAATTGTAGCAAAACTTTATTGAGTTTTTATTACATTTCGGTCACGGTGCTAAGCATGCTATGTCAACCCATTCACACGGTGTGCTCCACAGCATGCCTCCGTAATCCCATGGTTTGCCTTCAAATTCTGGCTTAAACAAAATCATGATTCCTCTGTGCTTGTTTTCTCATTTGTATAAAATGGGGATCATAGTAGTACCCAACTCAGTGAAATAGTGTGATCATTAAATAATTATATATAAAACTTAGAAAGTGTTTTACATTGTCCATGGTCAATAAATATTAAATATTATTATTGTTGACATCAATGCCCTGAGGTAGGTGATACCACTGTCTCTATTTTACAGAAATAAAATCTGGGCTCTGAGAGGTTAATGGGTCCAAGGTGGCTTAGCTAATGAGTGGCAGAGCTGGAATACAGATCTTCTCTGTATTACTGCTCTGATAGGAACATCTTAGTATTCTCAATTTAAAAAGAAGGAAGAAATTTAGACAGTGTGGAGAACTTTCAGCAAAACTCAATTTGACGATTAATATTCTGAGCGTCCTAAGATCTGATTCCTTAGGAAACTGAGGTTCTAGGTGACAAAGAATTGTAAGCGCAGCAAACCGTTTTCTAGTCTAGATTTAGGAGAATAACTCGTGAGGAAATAAAGATAGAATTTTAAAGCAGAGGTGAGAATTTCATTCTTCTGCATAAGACTCATAGGTACACGTTATGGAGGCCTGTAGTTTTGTCACCAATCATTATAAGGAATTTCTTTCACCCAGGTATATATGTCCTCCAAACCCCCCTCAATAGTGCCAGTCCTTGCTTTTCTTATGTGACCGTATCTTAAATAGACCCTTCCCCCCCAGGAATGAAGTGATTCAAATTAAAATAAAAGTGCTGAATATGAAGAAATCAGTAATATTACCAAGAGCAAGTGCCTGCCTCCTGGAACCAGGGTGGATTTTGCTTCATTTGTCAAACTTGGTGAAGAGGCATCCAAAATCAATTTTAGTAAACTAGTCCTCATTAGAAAAAGATGGCTGTCCTTTTTCCTGCAAGTTCCTAAATCTGTGCATGTAGTGTTGTCACTGAGTCGTCATTTCACGATGATTTCTCTTGCTGGTTAGTGAATCCTGGACCATTATATGTCATTTCTGTGCCCAGTCCAGTTTCTTCTCCAGAGATGTCATCTCAACAGACACCAACGTCACATAAGCAGGAGGTGCTTCCCCACCCTTTAAAGATTGTCTAGGGCTGATGAGAGTTCAGGCTCCTCTCCCCCATGTGAGAGTTTTGTTCAGATTTGGGGAAACTGAGTTTGGTAGGAGCCTAGGAGTATTTGAATGGGATGTTACACCTCTGATAAATCCATCTTTCTTCACAGTCATCATTGTAACTAAAATTGCCAGGGAGATGTTCTGTCCCTCGATTCCATTTTTATCTAAAATTGTGCAGCTGAGGTGGTTTAGACAGAGTCAGAAATTAAAGCCTGGGTGAGGAGACATCTGTGCTGTGGCTTTGGAGAGTTCCTAATGGCATCATCAGAGCCATTATATAAATTTTAAAAGCTTTCTTTGAAAATGGAGGATTTTCTCAGGAAAAAATTATTACCTATCTATGCCCAGCTTTCCCTGTCTGAATGGAGAATGGTAGATTGGTAGGCAAAGAGCTTGTAGCGATCTCCTCAGGGAACAGGGAACTTTATGGATGGTGTAGGCATCCCAAGAGGTGTAAGAGTACTGGATAATGCCTGTTCATTTAATAAACCCGCTAATAGGATTGGGCAATCATGAAGAACGTGTCCCAAGGCCTTTGTACACACAAGAATCTTCATGACTCTCCTTCCATTATTGAAGCAGCCATTTTCCATGGTATTAGTACCTAGGCTCTTTGAGGAAAAAAATATGTACATGACGTACTCAGTGACATTTCTGAAAATACAAGATCATCATCTTGATACCGAAATTCTCTATTGTCTCAGAAACGTCAGTGAATGATAGGAAAATGGAGTAAAAAGCTCAATCAGTAATTCTTCTGAGGAAAGTGAATTTTTACTTACATGAATAGCAGGAAGTCATGTCCGGCCTCATTGAAGTCTGGGTGAGATCCTCCGATCCCAGGGGGCTGATTTGGCCATTTTACAAGAAAAGTCCAGAATGAGTCAGACCAACAATATTCTTTCATCCTCTGCCTTTATACCTAACAATGAACAAGCTTTTAAATCCTCTGGCTTCTGTTGTCACTTCATCCTAACCCAGAAGAAGCCCCAAATACCACCTCCCTTTCATTTGCACTTTGAAATTTGTGCACAAAAGGTACAGAAATAGGTTATCTGTTTAGCACAGCATTGCATTAGGGTCAGAGTTGACCATCAGAAGAAATTAGAATAATCTTTTCTTCTTGTGACAGAGCTAGTTTTGTGGATGTCCTTTTTGAACAGGCAGGAGAGTTTGGATCTAGAATCATTCTTTCACAGAAATTTTAATCTTTTATTGTTTCCTAACACAAGCATATAATTTTATGGCTTTTTTTTTTTTGTATTTTGTGAAAACCACATTAAAATGTGGTTTCAAAGTACCTTCAAAGTACCAAAATTTCTTAGAATTGATGAGTCGGAAATAGTTGATGATAACTCTCAAATGAAGTTATAGAAAGTGATGGAATATTCATTCACATGCCAAAGAGCAAATTGCTGTTGTTCTGTAGGAAAACTTGAGTATGTTGAGGGAGGAAATGAACAGATAAGGGGGAAACGAATAGGTAAGAATAAGTGAAGGCAGAAACAATATTTTAGGATAGAATAGATCAAGAGTTACTTCAAAAGAAATAAAAGCCTTCGAAATTGGAAAGGAAGAAGTTAAGCTGTCCTTGTTACAGATGGCATGATCTTATACACAGGGGTTACTATGAAAGTTGTGAGACAGACTGTGCTATTGTCCGCTATTTCTCTTCCAAGAAACATGGTCTACAGTGTCCTTTCTGATTCCACCCTTGCACATTTCAACTTGTTTGGCTTATTGGTGTTGCTGGGGGGGCTTTATTTCAGTCCACATGGATTTTACATTTCTTGACTTTTGTGTACCTCAAACTTTCATAATGACCTACACATAGAAAACCCTTAGGACCCCACCCAAAAAACCATTAGAACTAATAAACAAATTCATTAAAGTTGTAGAGTACAAAATCAGCATAGAGAAATTTGTACCTGTTTTGTATGCTATCTGTGAATAATCTTAAAAAGAAATAAGCAAATAATCTCATTTATATCTACCAAAAACATTTAGGAATAAATTTAATCAAGGAGATAAAAGGTCTCTCCACTAGAAACTATAATGCACTGGTGAAATAAAGAAATAAAATTAAATGATAAAATTCCATAAGATAAAATTTTGACAAATAAAATTCAATGAAAGAAATTGAAAGAAATAAATGGAAAGATACCCTGTGTTCATGGATCGGAAGAGTTAATACTGTTGAAATGCCCATACTACCCAAAGTGATCTACAACTTCAGAGCAATCGCTTTTGGGATCTAGTGTTGGCTGAATGACCCAAGTCCGGTCAATTATTCTTCAGTTTCAGCCATGAATCCATTTTTGTATTCATTGTTATCATGGTCATCTTAAGATGAGGCTCTCTTTTCATAACAAGAATGAGAATGGGGCTGTGCACTATCACAGTAGGGAACAGTAACTCACAGTCACTACAGAATCTGAACAGAAAAAGGGGAAACCACTGGAGCGAAATGAGTGGGGAAACCAAAAAATGGGTAATGAGAAGGAAAGAAGTCTTTGCGCCTCAGAGAGGTATCTAACTCTTTTCAGTATGGCATTTTCCATGTTACTCACCATGTTTTAGAAGGAAGCCGAGTTCATCAAGCTTCCACTTTTCTCTCTCACTCGGCTCCTCCCCAAATCTCTAGTCCTAAGTGGACAAAGCCCCCAGTGTTAGACAGTCAGAGATTCTCTGCTGGTTTATCAACTTATGTACTGGATAAAAATCAATTAAAGTCCTACTTCAGGATACTGTGGGATGAAAACGGGAAGACTTTGACTTGAACGTGTTTGTGCCCTTGGCCCTTGCGTGCCAACGTGAACTGCTCCATCACACTTGTTGAGACTTGTGTGCGGAAGAGGCTGTAAGATCAGAGGGCTGCTCTTGGGGGCAGTGCCCAGGAAGGAAGGGACCTAGGACCACACTAGACAGGTGTGAGGGGGACAAGTTCTGTGGGAGGGTCAAAACCAAGATGGGAAGTCAGAGGGCTTGGCTTGAGGGATGAGCTGACTATTATAGAGTTAGAGATGGTAGATCATGGACACACACAAGTTTAAAACAGAGCAATGGTCAAAATGCAGTGGGCAGAGAGGAGGTCAAGGTGCTCATGGCTAAAGATCAATTGTCCAGTCTCTTCTGTTCAAGAAGTTGTGCTTGGCTCAGGGCACAAGATGTAGGTAAGTCTGAGTAGTCATTTACTGGACCTGAATCATGGCTTTAATGTTACAGAACTCTGTTACGTTATAAAAGATGAACATTTATGTTTGTTAAGCTCTTAATGGTAGATAGCAAGTGTTTAGAAACCAGGCTTTGAGAGCAAACTTTAGAGAGTATAATTTTAGATTCAAATGAGACTAAATATAACATACATGAAATATTATAAGCTGTGCCAAGTAATTGCAAGTCATGATTTCAATCTATATTGTACAAATGTGGAGATTTGGCAAATCGAAATCAAAGGAAACCGAAGCAGCCTACATCCAGGCCTCTCCTCTCCTCTCCCTTTTCTTCCTCCTCCTCATTTGGTTCCTTTTGTTTCTCTTCTAAACTCACG
This sequence comes from Perodicticus potto, assembly GCA_963574655.1. Taxonomy (NCBI): domain Eukaryota; kingdom Metazoa; phylum Chordata; class Mammalia; order Primates; family Lorisidae; genus Perodicticus; species Perodicticus potto. Next base: position 43,486 of record CAUYRH010115508.1, on the reverse strand, counting down.
TGCTCAAAAGTGAACAATTCACAATCGAACTCCAGTGAGCAACCCTAGCATAGCAGATTAGTGTTCTGACATGCCATGTTGAAGGAGATTGAGCAATGTGCCTCTGTGGGTGGCAGAGTGACTCAAAGCCAGATGTCACACACTGGTCTCCTACACAGTGGGCTGTGACTTAGCCTGTAGGATGTAAGAGTTGCCATTTCAGCCTGTTCTCTGGCAAGAACCCTTGTTGTCATGGGTTAACTTCTTCCTTTTCCTTTTCTCTTGGATTTGGTTCAGAGGAATATGTCTCAAACTCTTGACTTCTTGTGCAAATTTTAGCAATCTTAACAAATGCTCCTTACTCTTTTGGAATCTTTGTCTTGCTCTTAGGAGGTTTGGGAACATCATTTTGCATGTCTGTGTTTCCTCATAGTACCCAGCACACTACATCTTGGTTTGTAATAGTATTGTTGGGAGTTAAAGACCAATGGACACACGGCAAATCATGTGCCTATGCAGTCAGGGCCGGGCCAGTTCAGGGGAATAGAGGAGAGGATGGCAACAAATACCAGATTCCCCCTTAGGCCTCTGCTTTCAAAGTAAAGGTGATAGACTGTAGAATGTGGTGATTTATGGGAAAAGTGGTAACAGAATTCAGGTCCTAAAGATAAGAATCTATAAGACAGTAGAGAAGGAAGCTTCTAGTTTTTTAGAAGTAGCTTCAGAATTACTTGATTTTGGCCAAAGAGCCTTTTAGGCCTACATGGAAAATTTAGCTGAGACTCCAGGAGGCCAGGCCTGGAGAGAAGGCACCAGCAAGAGGAAACAGCCAGGCCCTGAATATGGGCAGTTCTTCTGGTGATAAGTAGTCTGGAATTTTATTATCTTTCAGCGCAACATAGATTGATTGATTATTTTTTTAAGTTTACCTTTGTTTCTATGTTAGTTTTTGGTATCTTCAATTGTAACAGTTCACCGACACAGAGGAAGCAGCCCCTATAGTTGCTAAGGGTAGTTGCTTAGGGTACAAAAATGAATAAACTGGTACTCCATCCTTAAACAATTTTCCTGAACTTCCAAACAGTTAATGCTTTATTTCTTAATAGGGTTAAATATAAAAGCTTCCTCATTGTGTGTTAATTCACCAAAGAGATTATATTTTGTATGATTCTTTCATAAAGGTAGACATTGCTGTGTAAAGAGATACTTGAAATGGGTATAAGAGAAGATTTGCTTAATGAAGTGCTTGTTTGTGTCCGTGGTCTATGAATGAACCCTAACATAAATGCACCAGCTCTGATATTTCATATGCTACCTGTGTGTCTTATTTAGTGCAGTACTTGTTTTATAAAAATGATGTGTGAATCAACTCTTCCTGAAGCAAATGACATTTACCAGTAAATTTGCTCGGCAACAACTTATGATTATCCTATAAGTTGGATATTGTTGGTCAATCTGGACTTGGATAAACTGAGTTTGCTTGAGGCCAACTGACAGATCTAATCATGTATTTTATTAATGTGTAGCTAATAGAGCAGTGTGCTGAAAACACACAGGAACACAAAAACAGGACATTTGAGAACACTGATGCTTAGCACTTCACCTTTACTTTATAGAACGTGTTCATACCTGTCATTTCATTTATTCCACACAACAGCCCTTTGATGTAGGTGTGGCAGATAATATTAAGTCCTTATAAGGCAAACAACAAAGACTGTGAGCAACTGTCCTATGGCCACAGAACACATGAATGGTGGAGAAGACCACAGCTCTTTTGACCTAGTTCCAGACTCTTTGTTCTCCATAGAGTCCTCTTTTTCTCATCATGAGCCTCCAACCGTAAAATCTACGCTAGAACACTTGCGTTCCACTGCACCTAGTAGCATCCTAGGGGCCATAGTAAATTGCTGCCTTTACAGTAATCTGGTGTAGACACATCTGTTTCTACATGGAATATGTACAAACTTTACACATTGCCTGCCTCTATTTAGCAGGGAAAAAATGCCTACAATACAATTATTATAGCGTAATAATTCAGTGTTATTATGTATTGTTTTGTGTGTGTCAGGCATTGTGCACAGCATAATTATTATTTCCGTTCACAAAATAAGGAAGTCAAGAACTAGAGACATAAATAATTTGTCCAAGATCAAACAACAGCAAGTGTGAGGGCCGAGATGCAGACCAGCAGCTTTGTGGATGTCACAACCCTGCATTGCTGATCGCAAGATTTTTCATACATTTTGGAGATGGGAGGTGAGCTGTGAGGTTGGGAGGCAGCATCACATCTTCAAAGAGGGAAAAGGGAATTAGATAGCTTCTCAGAAGGTGAACACAATGGCTCTTTCTCCCAGTTGTGCCATAGACATGCTGGAAAAGAACAGAAGCATAGCTCATGGAATCAATCTTTTACACCTGCCCTGGAGTCACAGCCCCCAGCTTGGGGGCTAGGGAAATACACAGAAATACTTTGGGGAATTCTTTTCTTAGAATATGAACAAACTCTTACTTCCAAATATACTCATTCTTCTGGAAATTTTCCCCATTCACCTAATTTTCTTTGAAACCAAGAACTGGGGGTAGAAATGGCACTAATGAATCTTGGATCACAGAAACTGACAACTTCCAGGTGAAATCTTGTCTGTGGAGTCACCATTGATTCGCTGAGACTTCCTGAGTTGCAGCATCAAACACATATTTTCAGCTGAGTATTCTAGGGCTTTATTGTTTCACCATTTCAAACCACCATCCATAGGACTGGAATAAGACCTTACTATCAAGATAATTCTCCAGGTGAAGATTCAACAGATTAGAATGAAGTTAATTAGGGATAGATTTCACTGAGACTCTTTAAAATTGGGAATTCTGGCTGGACATGGTGGCTCATAACTTTGATTCCAGCACTTTGGGAGGCCCAGGTGGGAGGATCACAGGCAGTCAGGAGGTCAAGACCAGCCTGAGCAACACAGCAAGACCCCATCGGTAGAGATCTCTACAAAATATTAAAAATAGCCAGCTTGGTGGCACACGCGTGTCATGCTAACAAATTGAGAGGCTGAGGCAGGAGAATCCCTTGAGCCCAGGAGTTAGAGGCTGCAGTGAGCTATGATCTCATCACTTGCACTCCAGCTTGGGCAGCAAGAGCAAGGGCTCCTTCTCTAAAAAACAAGAAAAATTTTAAAATAAGAAATAAAATTGGGAATTGTTTAAAGGGATAAAATTGGTATGATTGTGTCTGTCTTGAATTACTAATGTTATTCATAGATACTTTCAGTTGTTTGAGCTAATAGCAAATTAAAAGGTAGATTTTGAGTTTTATGAAATAGCAAAAAAGATCCTCTTTGTTGCATATAAATTAAACAGAATGAGAAGCTATATGTGGGTCATTACAAGTTTTGTGATACATAAAATATATAAAATCTGAGCAGATGGAAGTAAATTGAGCCCTCCCAGCAATACTTACAAGCTGAGCAAGTTGGAACTTACATGGGTGAATCAGAAAGGATGCTGTCACTGTGTGTCTTGGAAGAGAAATAATGGACCATTACACAGTCTGTCCCAAAACTTTCATAAAATGCTTACATTACACAGTCCGTATCAAAACTTTCATAAAATGTTTAGGTCAGAAATAGAAAGTAGTTTTCAGGTTGCTATAAACGTGAATGGGAAGTATTGTTCTTGCATCACTTACAAGCTTCTGGGCAAGTTTCTGGAAAGTAGCTTTGGGGCTATTACACAATGATTAGCTGCTAACAAAATTCTAACAACAACAAATGTAAAATATTTGTTATTCAAACGTGAAAGCACACACATTGTTGGTTTGCGCTTCCTGTTAAATTCTCTTTGAATGTCTATTTAAGCACTGCCTGCTAAGCAGCTTGTCAATAAAACCTCCCTCCAAGTGGGAGATACCATCAGCCTGTGAATGCATGATGGCGTCTGGGGCAGGAATTCCCTCCGTTCTCGGAGGCAGCAGTGATGCTTCTCAGACATGCTTTGAAAATGTGTCTTAGTACTGAGCTAAGCCACTCATTTGGCAGCCTGAGTTCGGCTTTTGGATCTCCAGGTTATGATTTTGTCAAGAGTCAGTGATTTGCACAGGCTCCTTTGTGCTCTGCATGGAGGGGTCTGGTCCGCAGCCCAGTTGCCTTTCCAGTACTAACCAGAGCAAGCTGGACTCTGCTTTCATCTCCCTGGAGACCAGAAGAGCATGTAGTTTCTCATTTGCTTGATTTCCCACTTTCAAAATGGGGCCTTGTCCTGCCCCCAGCAATGGAGAGTGCGTTTTTATTCAAGCAGATGTTGAAAGATGAAGTTTCAGAAAGGAGAAATGTCATGATCTCTGTGATATTTATGTCAGATTTTTAAGAATGTGATACTCTCTAAGAAATTTGCAAACCTAAGTAGGGATTATTTCATATGGCTTAACATTTCTTTAAACCAAATGTCAATACAAGGATTTTTGGAAAAAAAAAAAAATCCATGTTACTTGATATAGATGCCTGTGCTGATTGAAGAGGAATGTGTTCTCCGTCGTTTTGGTTATGGCAGGGGTCAACAAACTGTGTATGACCCTGAGCCAAACCCAGCCCACCGCCTGTTTTTATGAATACATTTCATTGGAACACAGCCAGGTCCATTCATTTGCATGGTGTGGGTGGCTGTTTTCCTACTGCAAACTCAGACTTGTGTAGTAAGGACAAAGACTTCCTGGGCTGAAAAACCTGAAGTATTCACCAGCTGGCCCTTGCCAACCCTCAGTTTATAGCAGTGAGTCTACGGATCTGACTCTATTACTGGGTTCTGGGCCTGTGAGAAAGTTATTTAACTCCTCTAAGCTTTGGTTTCCTCATTTATGAAATGGAGAATACTGAGGATTAAAATTTTAAATTAGTAAGATATTTAAAGCCATCACTCCAGGCCCTACAAATAGCGTGGAGAGGCCCCCTGTAAAGCGCGTAGAACAATGCCTGGCACGTAGCAAGTGGTCAGGAAATATGCAAGCATAGAAAATAGCTCATTATTTTTGGTTTGGGCTTAATTATTCTTGTCTTCTGTCACTTTGTGGCTATTGCTCTGGAGCTGTTGGAATCCCAGTGTTTTCCAACCCTCTGTTCTGCCAGATGGCAGCTCTGATTCCTACAAGGAGGCACTAAATGACAATTGAGATTTCATGAATGGAGTAGTTGGGAAGAAAGTAGGTGACACCATGTGATAAGGTGTGAGGAACACAGGACTGAGCCAGTCGAGTCGCAATCCCTGCAGCAGGACAGCAGGACAGCACATGGAATGTTGCCTCTGGAATCTGAAATTCCTGGGTTGTCCTTGCTCTACTGTTTACTAAATATATAACCGAACTCAGCAAGTCAGCTTACCTTTCTCCTCATGGGTTGAACTTGATAATGGCAAACCAGCTTGTGAGCATGTACTGGGATCAGATGTGGGCATGACGGGCTTCATGCATGTTAGCTGTTGGCAGTATTGCTGTGTAAAGATGGGGGTGGGAAGAGAGCTGGCGTTGGAGGTGTGGGTGTCTGCACGGTATGTTCCCTGGGCATTTGTGGTCTTTGCTCAAATGTCAGTGAGACCTTCCCTGACTGCCCATATTAAAACCTTATTAGAATATTATTGATTTTTCTCCACGTAAAGTATCACTGTGTACATGCCCATGTGTTATTTACTGTTTTATTAGCTATTTTCCCCCATCTCTGTGACTTCCACAGGGATAAGGAGTATTGTCTGTTTTGTTCACTGATAGGTTCTTGATGTCTGTATTAGTTTCAGATACATAGTAGATGTTTATTAAATATCTGATGAATGAAAGAGTAGAGGCCAGAGGGCCTAGTTATGGTTCTGGAAGTACCCTGCTCAGTTTGGGTTGGAATCAGCTGGGGCTAGAGGAACAGGTGGCAAATAGGCTCATGAACTTGAGCAACTGTTGTGGTCTGACATAGTTGTGACATTATCAAGGGCAGTTGTGCAATATTAAAGAATTGGCTAGGGACAGTAGCTTGTTCCTATAATTCCAGCATTTGGGAGGCTGAGGTGGGTGGATCACTTTTAGCCGAAGACTTTGAGACCAGTCTGGATAACATAGCAAGATGTTTTCTCCATAAAAAAAATTTGAAAATTACCTGAGTATGGTGGCAGGTACCCGTAGTTCCAGCTACTCAGGAAGCTGTATCAGGAGGGTCACTTGAGCCCAGAGTCTGAGGTTGCAGTGAGTTGTAGTGACACCACTACACACTAGCCTGGACAACAGAGTAAGACCCTATCTCAAAAGAAAAAAAAAAAAAGAAAGAAAAAAAAGAAAAAGAAAGTAGATTTGTAGAAAAGTTTCATACCTTTAAGGTATGTATGACAGGGGAGTTGTATACATGGGAAGAGGTTTTTAGAGTTTTTTTTTATTGCAGTGGGGACTGTGTTCTGGCCTGTGCACAGCCTCTGCAAGGTAGCTGTGGCAGTCAAAGCCAGTGCTTGAGGAGGGGTCATGGAGCACATGGGGCTCTTTATTGTCTTTAGTGTTGAGAAGGGTGGTGACTTCCTGTGCCCAAATAGTGAACCCTTAACCCTTAGAAAGCTGGCCCAACCAACTTATGAGAGTCAAAGTGAGGAGTAGGCCCTCCTACCGATTCCCACAAGCTCCAAGTAACAATACTCAAACAAGTAACAGTACTCTCTCCAAGTAACAATACTCTCTTGTTTTTCTGTTCTTGATACAGAAGCTCAGACATTTAGAAGGAGAACAGGGCTGGGCACGCTGGTTCACACCTGTAATCCTTGTACTCTGGGAGGCCAAGGGCACTGATCACATGAGCTCAGTTCAAGACTAGCCTAGGTTTCATGGCATTTTCTTCATTATTATACTAGAGGCTGGGTAAGGAAGAGGGTGGTGGAAGAGATTAGTTAAAGGATACAAAATTACAGCTAAACAAGAATACCTCTAGCGTTGTATAGCACTGTAGGGTGGCTATAGTTAATACAGAGAGTACCAAAACAATGTAAGCACATCTTAAAGGAAAAAGCTATGTCAACCAGTTCAATGAAAATATATCAAATTGTATATAAAACCAGCACATTGTACCCCATGATTGCATTTATGTACACAACCAATGATTTAATAAAAAAAATTAATTAAAAAGAGAAAAAAAGGACTAGCCTAGGCACAAACAAGAACCCCGTCTCTACTAAAAATCTAGCCAGGCGTTGCAATGGACACCTGTAGTCCCAACTGCTCGGGAGACTGAGACAGGAAAAAATCACTTAAGCCCAACAGTTTGAGGTTGTGTAAGCTCTGACATCAGGGTACTCTACCCAGGGCACAGAGACTGACTCTGTATTTAAAAAAAAGGGTGGAGGGAGGGGGGAAGAAAGGAGAACAGAAGGTGAAGAGATGTTCTTTCAAAGGAGATGTATTTAGGAATGAGAATATTTAGTTGTTTCCTTTTACAAGACCAACTTGATTCACTAGAAGGAATTCTTTGAGGGCGAGGCCTGTGTTCTATACAAAATTGTATTTTTAATCCCTGAAATATTGCCAGCCACATAAGAGAAAGATGGAATAAAAATTGAAGAAGTATATGGATGATGTTTATTTGGGGCTGTTCATAGTATAATTTTTTGACTAATATAGGATTTCCTTATCTAAACTTACTTCATTTTTAACATATTCTATAAAGATTTGCAGTTGATTATCTTTGTAAAGAAGCAGTTATTAACTAAAATGCACAGAGCAATATGGGTACAAACTAAATGTTTCTGTTCCTCTGAGTCAGTTGGCAGGGAGCATCTGTGGGTACATAGATAATAGGAGGGACCATGTTGTACCAAGACAAAGGCATGATACCCATGCAGAGTCCCGCTCTGGGCCAGAGTCAGCAAGAGAATCATGTGACTGGTTGGTTGTCGGTGAGGAGCTCCAAGTGGCAAGCTCAGGAGCTCCACTTTCCAAAGTGAAGGGCTTTGTCTGGCCATGGAAATAAAGATCAGTACCTCTTGGTACTGGCACAACCTACCTTCCCAGACCTGATAGGGAGTGCTCTCAGAGATTGTCCTTCAGAAAGCCACCATGGGACTTGCTGCAGCAGAGACTCCAAATTTGAACACAAGGTGTCAATCGGGTTATACAATGACAAATGACATGAGGGAGCTTGGGTCAGAGAATCAATTTGGGACCCAAGAACAAACATATGGGATTTCTCAGGATGCCTGAGCTGCTGAAATCCTGGATGCTCTGAACCTACAAAATGAGCCTATGATTCTCTATACTCAGATCAAAGAACTAGCACATACTCTAGTTCAGTGCTTTAGAGAGCCGACCATTAGTGATGTCTAGAACACAGAAGTCCATATTTATTTCTCTAGCACAGGACAAGCTTTATTTGAAAGTTAGGGCTGGGTACAGGGGCTCATTCCTGTAATCCTAGCACTTTGGGGGGCCAAAAGGGGCGGATTTCTTGAGGTCAGGAGTTCCAGACCAGACTGAACGAGAGACCCATCTCTACAAAAAACAGAAAAATTAGCTGGGCATGGTGGTGTATCCCTGTAGTCCCAGCTACTCAAGGAGACTGAGGCAGGAAGATGCCCAGGCAGTTGCAGTGAGCTATGATGATACCACTGCACTTTAGCCCAGATAACAGAGTGAGACCCTGTCTCAAAACAAAGAAAGGGAGAGAGGAAGGAAGGAGAGAAGGAAGGGAAGGAGGGAGAAATAAGTTAGCTATATAGGAGGTGATGCTTGGTGGGAATTCATTGCACCCTCCAAGTAATCCTGTTCTTCCTACCCTGTCTCAAAAAAAGAGAGAGAGAGAAAAGAAAAAGAAAAAAAGAAAGAGGAAAGACAGACACGAAAGAAATACAGAAGAAAAGAAAGGGAAGGAAGGCAGTTGTCTAGGGGTGATGGCTGGGGGGAATCCGTCGTCCCCCCGAGTAACGCTGCTCTCCCGCCCCATTCTCCAGCATGGGCTACTGCATCCTTTTCGTGCACGGACTGAGCAGGCTCTGCACCTGGCTGAACCGGTGTGGAGCCACCACCCTGATGGCGTCCACCGTGCTGCTGCTGTTGCTCTTCTCTTGGAAAACTGTGAAACAGAATGAAATTTGGCTGTCCAGAGAGTCCCTGTTCAGGTAGGACTAGAGGGAGAAAAGTAATTCTCTTCCCCTTTATTTGTCTGCCTGTGTTTTGTTTCCAAACAAGTGAGTAACGTGCATCGCGCAGTATCTATTAATCCAGAAAATTATCTTCAGTAAAATTTTAAGTGGAAGATGTAATTCTGCTTTGGGTTTTAACTATAAATTTTTCCAATGATATATAAAATTTAACGTGAGCCCATTTTAAGGGAATTTATGAAAATAAGCCCCTCGGGAAGGGTTTTAGGTGTGTGAATTCTGATGGAAACAGTGTTAATGATGAGCTGGGTTGCAAAATCAGCTATAAATAAAATGAAACCGATAGGCCTAATTTCATTGTTCAGTCAAGAGAACAAGAAAGGTGAACACTCACTCAGAAGGAAGAGAAATGCAGTTCATTTTTTCCAAATAGTCCAACATGTTAAATTGTGATATGCGATCCAGTCGCTTTATTTTGAATGTTAACTTGGGATGAGGAAATGAAAGACTTTTTTAAATCTCCTGGTAGGTTTTTTCCGTGGTATAGAAGCTGCTTCTGAACGTAACAGTGTCAAATTATGACCCTGAACTTATCATTAAATACACATGTTCTTTGGGACTGCTGGTCATGATGCCGTGTTTCTGGAGCTCATTCTTTCTTCACTAATGCCTAAAGGTCCCTGGGAACCTTCACGCAGGCTCTTTTGGAGCTGCCACACCTGACATCACTGTAGTATTTGAGCTATCTCCCAGTGGTCTCCACCTGGGCCCTCTTCCACCTTATGTCCTCATTTACAACCCAACTGGCCAATTCTGTCACCATAGCTTTGACTGGCTTCCCTGCTCAGCTGGTACCCAATACTTATTCTTTGGAGGCAAACAACTGAAACAGCATTGGAAGCCCTTGAGAGAAAGGGAAACCATTGGAAGAGTGTAGGAAAGCATTCAGAAGTGAAGAACCTATGTGCAGCTGTCAAGAAGCAGGCATCTGGACAGTGCATCTTGAGCACCCTCTCGGGAACAAATGGGTAAACTTACACCAGTTTTTTTGTTTCTTCACATCAAAGTCCCAGGAAGATTAATTCCTGTAGCTGAGCTTGGGCTTAGGTCATGTGCCTGCCCGTTTCCCCAGCCAAAGTGCTGAGAAGCCTAGTCTGGCCAGGAAGCCTCCTCTGACCTCCATAGATGGAGGTAAGGCAGACAGAGCACCTTGAACTTGACCAAGACCTCACGTAGTGAGGGGAGAGGAAGCTTCCCATCAGGAGATACAAGTAGTGGAAGAAGGAATAAAAGACTGTGGGCTGCCAAAAATCAATGAATGAGTGAAGGAATGAACAAATCAATAGACAAATGAATGTTTGCTGCACACTTCTACGACTTTATATTATTTTTTAAAATATAAAGTTTAAGTTTATGTCCAAGAAGATTTTACAAGTCTGCCAATCTTAGACTCAATAAGATTTTACCCGTCTGCCAGTCTTAAACATGTACAGGTGAATTATTTATTCCTCTCTTCCATCAGATGAGGCCTACGGCATCCATCTCTCCCTGAAAAATAAAGCTAAAATATCTTATTCACAGCTATATATCCCCTATATTACTCAGCTCACTCCTGAAATTCTCTCCTTATAAATACTTTAACACAGCTGCTACTGGTAGTGCCGTGTTGTGCAGCTGCACGTGGCTAGAATTTTACAAGTCACATTGCTTTTGTTAGCTCCTGGATTCAGCCCCAAGGTCCAGATCTTGTAAACAGAGAAATAAAGGTTCACTGGGCTGCCAGAAAAGCACCCTGGATGCATCCTGCCCCTCTGTGACACGGGAGAAAGTAGAGCCTCCAGCAAGGCGGGGCGGGGTAGGGGGGAGGCAGCTCTGATGTGGGTGAAATACTTGGGTTTCTGAAGGTGTCAGACTCTGGAACTTGCATTTCACACGTCTCCCCTGCAGTGGTGGTTGTTCATACAGAGCTAGTCACAAGTCTGTGAGTAGGTGCTAGTGAAGTATCTTGGCCCATTTTCGTGCTTGTGGAAGATGGCACTGGTTTTGTGGTGGGTTTCTCAAGTTGCATTTCTAATTGGGTAGATTTGTCTTTACACTGAGCCAAAGCCAGAGTAATAGGGAGATCAGAACTCTCCAGTGAATTCATTTTACAAAGCCTGCTTATTCTTCTCTTTTAGACTCCACTGTAGTTGTTCTTTCTTGTTTGTGTATAACTAGTGTTCTGTGTTCCTTTTCCTGTCTTTTCCTTTTTATTGGGGGACACAGGGTCTTGCTCCGTCACCTGAGTGCAGTGGTGTATGATCACAGCTCCCTGTAGCCTCCAGCTCCCGGGCCCCAGCGATCCTCCTGCCTCACCCTCCCAGGTAGCCGAGATTATAGGCATGCAGCACCACGCCCAGCTAAATTTTTTTTAGACATTGTATAGAGACAGTTTCTCATTGTATTGCCCAGGCTGGTCTCAAACTCCTGGCCTCAAGCAATCCTCTGACCCACCTCAGCCTCCTAAAGCTGGGAGCCACCACACCCGGTCTCTACCATTCTATTTCTCATCTAAAGCTTCTTCCATTTCCTCACGTTCTCCTTAACATTTTTCTGAATAACATCTTTGTTTTCCTTTTTGTACATCTCCATTTTCTTTTTGGTGTTGTCCAAGTCCACACTGTTGGTCAAGTTGAAAACAATTTCTTAGGAAAATCTTCTTCCCTGGTAACATACATCTTTAGCACTGTTTTCCGAATCTTACCTTTAACTCCTTGCCAACGGTGGCATCTTCAAAAAGTCATACGCCAACGTTGCTCTGAGACAAGTGGAGTGTTGCATTCAGGATAGTTTCCAGTTCCTCTCAGGAGTAATAAAGCCACGCGACTGTCAGGTAGGGTGTGTCTGCCCACGTTCCCCATCAGCTTCAGGGAGGGGTTCCAGCACTTGGCCGTCTGACACCAGGGCAGCCTCGGTCACCCACCTTGTCTTCTCTTTTGCAACATTACCTGCATGAGCCACAGCCACCCTCAGACCAGATGCCACTACTTTAAAATAATGTCTCCGACGTTCCTACTTTCTGAACCTTTTTAAGATGGAAAATAAACAAAACTCAGTTAGGCTTGTCTGCCCTTTATTTTGTTTATTCATTAATACCATGTCCTTGTCGTCAGTGTCATCAGGATCATTGTTTCAACGTCTACTGTGGGGAGAACTGTCGTAGTGTCAAGTTTCTTGTGTGGATTTTTTGTATGAACTTTTCACGCAGATTTGCAGAATTTCTCTTACGCATCCTACTCTGTTCGGTGTGTGTCCCAGCCTCCCACAGTAGACTCGGTTCGCACAGACCACAGCGGACTCCTTCCCTCCCACTGCCTCCTGCTAAGCTCCTGTAAACACAAGGGCATTAAAGTTCAGTGATAGATCACTTCCTCCTAGTCGCTGTTGCTTTAATTTTTTTCCCTTTCACTTTCGATGGTCACTGCCTTTATGAGAAACTTTAAAACAAGTCTGCCCTGTGTTAAACCCTTTGCCTGAATTGAGGCACTAACAGTGGTTGTATTTTCTGGTAGTGTTTACTGCTTAATCAGAGCAATGATGGGGATGGATTTTGGCAGACAGCAGTTTATTTCAAAGATAACAAGTTAGTGCTCAAGCCCTCTATAGCTGATGCCAGCAAATCAAAAAAAAAAAAAAAAAAAAGAGGGAAATAAAAAAGTTCATTGACCTTACATTTAAAAGCCTCTGATTTTTAAACAGAAGTATGTAGTAAGTGAACAGTCGACTTGATTTCTCAAAGACAGCCATTCCTCATATACGATTAAGGAGACTGGTGCTTGGAGAGGCACTTGGCGGTCAAATGGAACTTTGTGAAATGTACAAATCAAAGCTATTGATATTCTTTTTAGAAAACTTTGCTTATTGTCATTTTTCTTTGTCCTGAGAGAATTTTAAGCATCTGAGGCTTTAAAACTCCTTTTTTTCCTTTATATCCTTTAAAGCAGGGGTCCTCAAACTACGGCCCGTGGGCCACATGCTTCTGTGTAAATTGTATTTGTTCCCATTTTGTTTTTTACTTCAAAATAAGATATGTGCAGTGTACATGGGAATTTGTTCTTAGTTTTTTTTTTTAAACTATAGTCTGGCCCTCCAACAGTCTGAGGGACAGTGAATTGGGCCCCCTGTTTAAAAAGTTTGAGGATGCCTGCTTTAAAGGATAGTCCTTTAAGACTATCCTTTTTCCATATGCTTATATGAATGCCTCTATGCTGAGTAATGTTCAGATCAGTCAAACGAACATTTATTGAGAGTCCATGAGGCAATGCAGGGTTAGACTTGCTGGCTCTGCTCCAAGATCTCTCATTTAATAGCTGTGTGATCTTAGGCAAGTTACTTAACCACTCTGTGCCTTGGTTTCTTCATTTTAAAATTTAGAATAATAGTGTTGATCTTTTGGGTATCAGTGTAAGAATAAGATAGTATGTGAAAGATGCACAGGACAGTGTCTGGTGTGTGGGGATAACTATATAAGGTTTTCAGGTTATTACCTTGTGCTGTGTTCTAAGATGAGAGAGAAATCTGTACGGGAGCGGGAACTCTGTGTGGGAGTCAGACGCATGAACGTATTTCTGTGTAGTGTAACATTAGAAACAGACCACTGTGTAAGCACGAGTAAGTGTCTAAGACCAACTCGGACCTTTGAGGATCATTCTCTTGTAGATCTGAGCAGAGTATTAAAGGATGAACAAAACCTAAATTATCCATAATGTCTAAAACCAAGAGCTTCAAATTAAGAAAAGATTTCCATAGTTCTAGAGACAGTGACGTCCTTGGTGGAATCCTTGCTTCTGTTTCTCCTTTGTTCCAGACAATAAACCTAGTGCCCGTTCCCAGGACAGACGGCTTCATGAAGACCTCTCTAACTAAGCAGGATGGTTTAGCTGATGCTCTGAGCAGTCTTACAGAATAGCTTCAGACTGACCTCTGTATTGAAGAAGATGCACATTTTGGTCCAATTGCAGTTTTTGCAGCTGAGGCCACCTCTCACACAAAAGTTCCTATTGTGTGATCTCTTTTTAGGAGATACAAATTCAGGGTTCTGTGCAACTTTGTTTTTCTGTTGTCAAGAGCTTTGCTCATAAAAAGCACAAGAAACCAGCGCTTCAATCTTATCAGAAGACCGGGGAGAGTCCAAGCTAAAATTACCGTTAGGAGGAACCAGGATTTGAACCCAAATCTAATGTAGAAGTCAAAAGATACTTACACTTTGCTATGCCTGTTATTTACTGTGTTTTCTAACCTGAGCTAGGTCAACTATAAACCGAGAAAGAGAAAAGAGAGAGAGATTGAGTCATAATCATAAGGTGGAAGGTGTACCCTCCTATTTTCTTTAATTCTTACAAGAAACTGTTCTGTGTCCTCTTCTGAGAGCAGGGTAACTGCATAGCTCCAGGTGGGCCCAGGAACAATCTAGAGCTTTACATTTGTTTGGAGTAAATAATACCATAATACCTAATTTAATTAAATTAAACCTCCTTTTCCCCCTCCCAAACCTCAAAATACCTGGAAAGACAGAAGACAAGCCTATTTTCTTTTTTGCATCCAGTTCAGAGTGTGTCCACATCCCATTCATGGGCTGTCTAAGTGCCCCCTGGACCACCAGCCAACTATTTATAACCTAGACCATCTTCCTGCTCTGTAGGAAACATGAGTCTCTCTCTTCTTCTCTGAATTGCTGAGCCAGAAAGATCAGCAGACCTCCCAGGGCAAAGAAGATAAACCAGGTACCGACAAATTCTTTTGTGAAGGGCCAGATGGTAAATATTTTAAGCCTTGTGAGCCATACAGTCTCTCTTTCAGTTACTCAACTCCAGCTCTTTCTTGGGAAAGAAGCCAAAGGTAATATATAAACATATCGACAGTCTGTGGCCCACAGGCTCTAGTTAGCTCACCAACTACATAAACACTGTGATAGTGAAAGTCCACTGTTACTAGTATCCTATGGTGCTGTTTTGAATTAGTATCAAATGTTGATCAACTTCGGGAATGATCCTGACCGTGTATTGGCCTTCATTGAAAGCTCTACTCAGCTACTTAGAAAAAGGTCTTACTCTCTCTGAGCTTCACTTTTCTCTTCTATAATATGGGAAGTGTAACCATACTACTTATTTGACAGGTTCTTGAAAGGTCTCAAGGAGATGAGCCATGGAAATGGGTGCTTAGCCCAGCACTTGATTTATAGTGAGCATTCCATAAGTACTAGCCTTCCTTTGTGTGGTATTGTGAAATCTCAGCTCAAAGCAGGGTTCAGAATTGAGGAGAGCTATGAATTCGTCTTACTTTTTTGTTAACTTCTAGCTAAATACTACAGATTTTTTTTAAAATGTTTGTTTTTCCAATGATGCCCACAAAACAAATTGATGCTCTAAAAACTTGGAGATACACCTGATTAGAGAGGTTTTTTTATTATTCCAGTTATTTATCCAGTCTTCTGCCAATAAGAGGCATGAGGGAGAAATGTGAAATGCATGTATTTAAAATCCTGAGTTGAAAGGGACATCGTTCCGTACAATTATTGTAATTGTTGTGGATCCAGCCATATAATTTATGAACATTATATTTCTTTGTGGAGTTAAATATGGGCAAAGCTAAATGTTTCCTAAAAACAACAAGAAGTATTAAATCAGAGCATCAAGAGCCAGGAGACAGAGGAGTTTTGGAGGGTCGAGTGACCTGACCAGTTACTTTACAGAGAAAGTGTTGCCTTTGGCTTGTTGTTTATTTTCTTTGATTTTTTACAAACTTTTCATTGTGCAATGAGAGCCTGGAAAAACATAGCAGAAAAATACCACTGAGGGAACATAAAGGTCAAAAACAACAATGGGAAAAGCACGTGTTCGGAGGTCTTTATGACTCCACCCACTTCTGCTTGTCTGTTGGGAACATTATTACTTCCTCTTGCCATGGAAACAATTCCCTGATCAGCAAGGCCATGTTTTCACGGGCCCAATTGTCTATTCCCTGGGTGAAATGTAAATTAGAGACACTTGGCTAATGACACAGAGGATGGGTTCCATTTCAATAAACATACCAGTTACCTCCATCCTGCAATTGAAGTTCCCTTCAAAACCTTGCTGGTCCCATGCACTGTCTAGTTCTAGATGGAAAAATCAGAACTTTGCTGGCATAGAAATCACTTGAAGTTTTGTTTGTTTGTTTGTGTTGGAGGGTTTGTGGGCTTTTTTTTTCATGATAGGATCTCACTCTGTCTCCCAGACTGGAAACATAGCTCACTGCAGCCTCCTCCTGTTTCAAATTATCCTTCTGCCTCTACCAAGTAATTAGCCGGGACTGCAGGCATGTGCCGCCATGCCTGCCGGCTTTTTTTTTTTTTTTTAATTTTAATTTTCTGTAGAGATGGGGTTTCACTATGTTGCTCAGGTTGGTGTTGAACTCCTGGCCTCGGACAATCCTCCCCGAGCCCCCCAAATTAGAAATTCTATTTTTTTTTAAGCTGTTACTATCACTTTGACCTAGATCCCGCTCAGACAACCAAATTCACTTTCGGTACCATCCATTTCAAAAACGCTATTAAAATCCTGACCACATGTGGTACAATTTATTTTCCTTTACCATGCAGACAAAAAGATTCTATAACCATAAAAGGTATCACAGATGAAAGGTAGTGCTTTAGCACCCACCCCTAAATAGAACTGTCTATAATAGATGTGGGAAATGCCTTCGGCTATTGTGTAAATAGACCACTCTGCCTCCTGTGCTGACCCCTACCCCTTTCTGAGTCATGGCTCTCTGGCTCTCTCTCTTGTGAAATGGGTCTGGGGGGGGAGAAATTGGCACCAGGGATCCTTCAGGTCTCGCTTTCTGGGAGGTCTGGAAATTCAGGTTCCCTACACTACACAGGTGGCAAGTTCTCGTAAGGCTCGTGGGGTTTCTTTCTTGGTGCTGGATCTTCATCTCCTAAAAGCAGACGAAGGGACTCCTTTCTAGTACATAATGGCCGTGAGTATTTTCAGTTGTCTGCAGCAGGTTAGCAGGGTTTTTATTTTTTATTTTTCGAGACAGTCTTGCTCTGTCCTGAGCCTAGAGCACAGGATGTCATCACATGTCACCATACCCTCAAACTTCTGGGCTCAAGTGATCCTTCTGCCCCAGCATCCAGAGCAGCTGGGACTACAGGTGTACATCACTACGCCTGGCTAATGAGCAGGTTTTGTTCAGAGAGTAGGGCAAATATAGATCTCACATCATGAAGGTTTAAATGAGGGCATATGGGGAAAGTTCTTTGTAATTGGTCATGTACGAGACTGATGTTGATTTGGTTTAAAGAGACCTGAGTTTGGCTCCCCTGACAGATTTAATACTTTGCCCTTCACTAGATGTGCCAAAAAAAAAAAAAAAAAATCTTTAGCATCTGTGTCTTGTCAAAGGTCTGTCTTTCAGGCTCTCTTACCAGCTTTAGCTGGTGCCAAGTTTGGGCTTTTCTGGTTCTCCTTTGGTATTCCCCAGGGAGCCAGAGTTTTATTGCCATCTATGATATTTATTTCTACATCTTTCAGCCAGACCATAAAATAGAGAAAAAGAAAAAGGAAGCAATTTCTTTCTTCCATGCTCTTTTTTAAAAAGTCCTTTTCTTAACGTATAGATTTAAGATGTGCAACATGATGTTTTGATATACATACCCACAGTGGAATGATCACTGCAGGTAAGCAATCACCTTCCATAGTTATCTTTTTATTTTTTTTTTGTAGTAAGAGCACTTAAAATCTACTCTCTCAGCAAATTTTCAATATATAATACAATATTATTTGCTAGTCTTCCTGCTGTGCCTTGGCCATTAGATTTCTAGACTTATTTATCCCTACATCACTTCACTTTTGTACTCTTGAACCTGTGTCTCACCGTTTCCTCCCCGACATTGCCCCTGGCAGCCACCCGTCCGCTATTTCTTCATCTTTGACTTTTTAAAAAATACCACACATAAGTGAGATCACACAGTATTTTTCTTTCTGTATCTGGCTTTCTTCACTTAGGACAATGCCCTCCAGGGTCATCCTTGTTGCTGCAACTGGCAGTGTCTCCTTTTTTATTAAAGCTAAATATTATTTCTCTGTATGTCTATACCACAATTTCCTTATCCTTTCACCCTTTCAGAGATACTTAGGCTGTTTTCATATCTTGGCCAGGTGAATGAAGGGAAAAGCTTCTTGACTGTCCTCTCCTCCCCTCCCCTGTCCCCAGGCAGTTCCTGTATCAGCTGCCCCACCCCCCAGCAAGGTCCCCACGCTCCCAGGCTTTCCTCCTTCCAGTCAAGTCCACTGCAGCCAGAGCAGTCCTCAGATGCTCAACTGTCTGTCTCACGCCTCTGTTTGAGACACACACTGACTCCCTGCTGCTCGGAAGATAAAACCCAGAGTCCAGAGTGGCTCACAAGGCGCCTCGGGGTCTCTCCATTCTCAGACTTTGCCTTCTGGGATCCAGCAACTCTGAACTTTTCAGTTCCTCAAAAACCCCTCTCACATCCCTGGGCCCTCTGCATAGAGATTCTACTGCCTCTCGTGCTAGAGGCTAATTCAGTCACTTATCCTTGAAGACTCAGCTTTGCTCACTGCCTTCTAGAAGCCTTTTCTGGTCCCCATTCTGGGATGCACACCTCATACCCTGCTCACCTGTTGTTCCATGCCATTTTGTCATTACCCCTGTTTCCTAATTGCACATATTTCCTCACTCCCATGAACTCCTTGAGGACAGGGACTCTGACTATCTTATGTCTTCAACATCTGGCGCAGTGTGGCACTGAAGGGATTCTAGGTAAATTATAAACAGCTATACCAGTTAATTAAGAGAAGTGCTTGCTAACTAATTGTATCAAATCATTTCACTTTGGGAATACCCTTTTTTAATGATTGTACTTGGGCCTACATTAACATTTGCCTTTTTCTTTTATTCAGACCACACCACAGCCAGGCAGATGACAATTATCTCAAATCAGCCTGGCTTTCCTACCCACCATTGTTGAGTAATTAAGGACCTTTTCAGGGTCCCAGTGCACACTCGTAGGTCTGGGTGCATTCTCCTTCCAACACAGCCTCCCAAGACCTGTGCACACCGAGGAGGAAGCAGTGACTCCACAGGTGCAAGGCAGGTGAGAGAGTCTCTCACACTGGCCATTTGCATGGTTCCTTCCCACCTGGAAGGAAACTAGAGAATGGTGGGAAGAATAAAGGGAAAGAAGGCAGAGAATAGGGGTACCACATGTCACCGCTCAAGTTTTGTAGAGGATGTTGTGATTATGAGCAGTTCTCATTTTATGAAAACCATTCAATCTTTTCTTTCTCTGATTCTTTATTGTCCACATAGAGCCATATAGGCTGTTTCATCAAGTCCCCAAGAGTAAGAAGCCTGTCCTCGAGACAGACATGAAAGGAAAAGTTTCCTAATGTCAAATCCCTACCCCCCATGAAGGGCAAGTGTTTGTCGTCAGCCTCTTCAGGGCCTAACTTTGCAGCATCCCCAGTGTTGTCCCATCTTCTGCGTCCAGCACCCTAAATTAGGAAAACCACATTGGCCCAATAATCTCAAGGTTTGGAGTTCCCATTGTTGTGTGATCTGCTCCCAGGTCCATCATTGGACCCTGCTGTGCTCTTGGAGGATGCCTTAGGAAAGATGACCAGGTCCAGCTGTGTCTCTGGCACAAACAAAGATCCTATGTTTCCACACTAAGAGCGTTTTGTTCATACACAGCATGTTTATTCAGTTATGCACTGCCTCCATGCTTCTACAGAAAACAATGTGTTAGTAAATGATTATAATTCACACATTTTGGGAGCCTTGTTTTAGATGAGTACAATGGATTATAGATTCAAGAAACTGTGAGTCCAATATGAAGGAATCTGACAATAATATTCTTTGTTGTTTTCTTAAAATTTATTAATTTTAGATCTGGAGTTCAAACTCTGCCCCACAATGCCAAGGTTCACTACAACTATGCCAATTTTCTGAAGGACCAAGGTCGGAACAGGGAAGCGATCTACCACTACAGAACAGCCCTCAAGTAAGTACCACACAGGGAGAGTGCTGACTGTGGTGCTCTGATGACTCTTGTTTATCCCCTCCCAGGGTATGGGTGTTGGTGCCTCTTGAGAATGAGTGTATTTTCAGAGAGCCAGAGTGTCTTCTGGCTCAGTATTCAAGTCTGTTATAAGTGTGATAACCCTCCGTTGCCTCTAACTCTTTTTGTTTTCCCATAAAACTAGTTATTGCTACACATTATTCAATGAAGTGACACTCGGTTGAATATACAGTAGAACCTCTGTAGTTGACCACCTCCCTAAGTTGATCTTCTCCTTCAGTTGACCTAATTTTCGTACGTGGGATATGCACCATATGTACGTATCAATACAGTAGCCCTAGTTCCTTCTGTGGACCACCTCTGTGTGTTGACCAGTTTGTTACAATCCCTTGGGTGGTCAACTTACTAAGGTTCTATGGTATGTATATATATACAAACAATTCGGTTTTCTGGCAAGTTCTCAGGACATTTATTCCAGTGAATTCTTAATGATGTGTATGTAGAAAGCCCCTTTCATATCTGAAAGAATTGATATGATGACATTTGAGTATAGAAGTGAAATGCCCTGGTAGTTATATTACATAGTATGAAAAAGATAAGACAGTGGATTGTTATACTGAGAATATGTTAATCGTGTGTTTCTGTTTACATACATTCTCTAACACTCTCCTTGGATTCTTCCACTGAAAGAGAGAGTACTTAAATGTCCTTAGATATGGGGCAGCGCCTGTGGCTCAAAGGGGTAGGGCACCAGCGCCATATGCCGGAAGTGGCAGGTTCAAATCCGGCCCCGGCCAAAAACTGCAAAAAAGAAAAAAGAAAAATGTCCTTAGATATGACTTTTGGGGGAAACAAAAAATTTAAGTTCTACATTGTCATTAGCAATATGTAGATACTCTTGTGAATTACAGCTCTAATTTTTAAGGTGGTTTTCTTTAAAAGATCCCAGATAATAAATGTATTTAACCTTCAACACGTGGAGATGGGAAAATTAAACAAAGCCTTGCAGTCTCCAAATTGTGGGCAAAATAAAGCAAGGTGAATCCTCTTCCTTCATGGAATATTGTAATGCTCATAGAAACCTTTTGAAGAAGTTTCTTTACCTCCACAGATTGGTCCACATTTGGTTGGATTTTCTGAGCCTGTTCCACTTTGGAATATGTTCAAGATACATTTACCAACCAAATCATCCATTTCACTAGGATTGTCCCAAGACTTGGTTTGAAATTGTCATTGTAACGTTCAACACAAGTATAAAGTTCATCATTAAGATCTTCTAGATGTTAGGACCTGTTACTTAACATTCATTATGGTGAAAGTCTTAGACCATATTACTTATTGTTTGTCATCAGATGCTTTCCCAATTACTATGAGAAATATAAGTCCTAGAGAAATAATCATAACCATACTTTTTTTGAAGAAGTTTTTATTAAGGAATAGAAGGTAGTTTTAAGACTTAATAAAGAATTATATTCTTTCACTGGAAGATATTTTTCAAACTGTTTACAGTGCTCATCTCAGGTAGGTGCCATTATGGTTGTTTTCCTTTATATTTTCTTGTGTTGTATCAGGTGCTCCAGAATGAAACAATGAACATCTATTACTTTTGAGGTGAGAAAATGGCATTTTTTTAAAAAAAACATATTCCGACTTGGCACCTGTGGCTCAAGCAGCTAAGGCACCAGCCACGTACACCTGAGCTGGTGGGTTCGAATCCAGCCCGGGCCCGCCAAACAACAATGACAGCTGCGACCAAAAAATAGCCAGGCGTTGTGGCGGTCACCTGTAGTCCCAGCTACTTGGGAGACGGAGGCAAAAAAATCACTTGAGCCCAGGAGTTGGAGGTTGCTATGAGCTGTGATGCCACAGCACTCTACCCAGGGTGACAGCTTAAGGCTCTGTCTCAAAAATAAATAAATAAAATAAAAAAGCATATTCCTTCAAGGGCACATAAAATGTGTACTTTGACTTTAATTTTTTTTTTTTTTTTTGAGACAAAGTCTCACTATGTTGCCCTTGGTAGAATGCTGTGGCATCACAGCTCACAGCAACCTCAAACTCTTGGGCTCAAGTGATCCTCTTGCCTCAACCTCCCAAGTAGCTGGGACTACAAGCACCCACCACAACACCCCACCAGTTTTTAGAGATGGGGTATCACTCTTATTCAGGCTGGTCTTGAACTCCTGAGCTCAGATGATCCGCTCTCCTCAGCCTCCCAGAATGCTGGGATTATAGGTGTGAACCATGCACCCGGCCTTAATAATTGATGTTTAACAATTTTAGATTGCATTTTTGAAACAGATACCATCTGGTGAAAAATATTGATTATATTGATTAAAAGAAAATGTATAAGTAGTTTTAAAAATTTGTTTTATTATAAAAGACCATATCCTGTCAAGTTCAAACAGAAAAATAAGGCAGACTGTATGGCATAGCTTGGGGCCAAAGTATAAATTAAGCAGAAGTCCCTGGCAGTTCATTTTACAGAATAATAGTAGGTGGTTGGAGACTTCCGCTTCTTTCCCGTGAAACAATAAAAATAAACTTTTGCTTCAGTAACTGTGCTTCTGGAAGAAATATGTCCCTTGAGAAAGGGGGAAAAACAATTAAATCTATAAATATAATGCACAGTAATTAGTGAAATATTTTATGCTCTCAGACCAGGTTCAAAATACTTCTGCTTTAAAATAGATAACCCTGTGGTAAATTTTCAGCCAAGGTGGGTGTTTTTGTTTTTGTAAAAAAATAAATTTTCATTCTGTGTTAGACAGAAAAGGAAAATACCAGGCCTATTCATCAGTGTGGTGATGATTTCTCCGTGGTGACTGGAAGATTGCCCTTACTGTGATATTTCTCTGGAAGTTGCTGAGACAGGGATTTCTGTCCCTCCCACTCCACCTCTACTTCAACTTCAGTGTGTCTGATGTTTTCCATATTTGCACACAGCTAGAAGAGAGTGAACAGGAAAATGCAAGGTTTAAAGGTGCTATTATCTGAAATCAGGTCTGACAGTTATCCGTTACTGCTGTATTCACTGCGTGGATCCCAAAGGCATGAAGTTAGTCATAAGGGTTGTATCTATACCGGTTTCTCTTTGGCTGGTGAAAAGTTCTAAAAATAGCACTACATTAACTGGTAATTATATATGACATGAATATTTTGCTTCTTTAGCACTCTTTTATTTTGTAAATAATGCAGAAGTTCCACTGACATTTCCTCCCTTTCAGTATACCTCCTTTATCATATTTCTATAGTTCAAGGGAGCCCTCCCCTGGAAAATGCTGCAACTAAGGTTATGGATTCAATGTAAGACCCAGATCATCAAAGAGAAATGTCAGACTTCTTTCCTTAAATCCTCGACCAACATGAGTGTTAGCTTTGCTTTGCTGCAAGGGGCAGCTCTCCTATTTCTACCTACTGCAGTACTGGAAAGTCTGGGATTATCCATGTTGGAGAATCAGAAAAACACTGGTGTATCTGCCATGTGCCTCCAAAGCTTAACAACCATTCAGTTACTCTGAAAACCTTTCTCACATGCCCCCTCACATGTGAGAAGCGAAAGTTAACGAGACTGCTGAACAATTCAATTCTTCCTACACAAGAACTCCCGGGAAATCCCTCATCCTATTATAGAGCTGGAAAGGAGGAATAGCTTAGAAGATGCTAACCGTGTCCTTGGCCACCTATGTACATTATTGGTTAGCTTTAAAAGTCAGTTAAAGGTAGAGAATCACAGAAGTTAATCATGCTCGTGAGTATTCTATTTTATCCTGAAATTTCATATGTAAATCCATTCAATCTTCTGATGTCAAATCAAGCTCCTTTCTTTGAGTAAGAGTGTACTGATTAGAATCTGCAAAACCACATCTGTAATTCACTGCTGTGATTATCAATTTTGATATTTTAAATTGGAATAAAAATTTTAAGATATGTGCAGAGTAATTAAGGGTAGACTTGAGATTTTTCTGATTTTTCTCCTCCGGTTATTTCACTCACATAATTCAACAGTAATTTTCGGAACTATCCTTTCTTAAGCATTTTCAGAATATTTACTTATTTTCAATAGAAAAATTCCTTTTCGTGCTTAAATTTTATCAATCTAGAAGACCAGGCTCTTTTATATTGGCATAACAAATTTTCTATTGTGTTTTTAGTGCTCTTATACAAAAGAAATCTGTGCTCACTACTTAGTCGGCTAACACAAGGTAAAAGATTGAACTAAAATCTTTCTGATTGGAATTTCTTGAATACATAAAATAGAGACTCATCATGACAATAGTGCTGATGGATATAATCCTTTGTATTCTCTCCTACATGACTAACTGGAACTCAGCAAGGAGATTCTGTTAGACCGTGATAAGTGTACGTGGAAAAAAAGAGGTAATAATGGAATAAGTACTGAAGAAAGAACATATCCTAAGGAAGTCTGATTGGCAGAGTGTGGTGACTCACCCCTATAATCTAGCACTCTGGGAGGCCAAGAAAAGTAGATTGCTTGAGCTCAGAAGTTCAAGACCAACCTGAGCAAAAGTGAGACCTCCCTCTGTGAAAAAAAAAAGAAAAAGAAAGAAAGAAAAATTAAGCAGGCGTGATGGCAGGGACCCTTAATCCCAGCTACCCAGGAGGCTAATACAAAAGGATTGCTTAAACCCCAGAGTCTGAAGTTTTGTGAGCTAGGTTGATGCCACTGCACTCTAGCCTAGGGCAACAGAATGAGACTCTGTCTCCAAAAAAATGAATAAATAAAAATAAAGAAAGAAAAAAGTCTGACCGTGAGTATAAGCAACCGTCGTTCTTTGACATCTTGAGTATATCATTAAAATTACTTTATTATAATTCTTTTTAATAATGCTATTTATAAAACTATTTTTTGTTAAGTTCAAACAGAAAAATAAGAGGCACAGCTTGGTGTGAAGCTCAAACATGTTTTCATAATCAGGAGTCAATGAGTATTTAAAAAGTCCTCTTTACGCAGCCTGTTTTGAATGAATGTTTTAAAATAACTCCTATGACTACAGGTGGCCTTGGATACCATCTGCCATGCATTTCAGGGAAGAATTAAAATTCCAATAACTTGTGTTAGCCAAGTTTAACAGGAGGAGATACATTTTTCAGTTGGTATGCTATTTTACTTATAAAAGTCTCAATATGCTTTCTAATATCTCAAGTAGACACTTGAAATTATTTTTGTTTCTTCTTGTTGATGAAATTATATTCTCACTGTAGAATATGTTGTGTTAATTAAATCTGGTGGTTTTATTGATTAAAATCAGGAAATCAAATGTTACTTTGTTTAGAAAAGCAACCTCCATAATTTATCTTCAAAAAAGTTTCACTCTCTGGCTGTCTTTTTTTTTTTTTTTCTGCCTTATACCACTTTTTCCACTTAAAAAACTCACTTAGGTGTGGTTCCCCAAGAAACAGAATCCAAGGCAGAGATTTGCATGCAGCAAGATTAAGGACTGCCCTCAGGAATACCAAGGAAACTGGATGAAGTGGGGGGATGCTGGGATGAGATGCAGTCTCAGGAGAGGCCTCAGCCTGCCTGTGGGGTGCTGTGGAGCTGGGATGGCACCTGGGAGTTGGCCTGAAGGGAGGCAAGAGGTTTGCTTTTACGCCACTCCCTTTTCACCCAGTTACTACCAGGACAGAAGTGTAGCCTTGGGCAGGCAACTCAATGGATGCTCAGAGAAGAGCTGGGCCGAGTGGTACCCAGAGAGGCGCCGAGCTGAGCTGTCAGCATCCAACACTCCAGGCAACCAGGGGGAACATGCCAGGGGACTCTTGAGTGATGCGAAATGGCATCCACTACACCTGCCTCCTTTATGCCTCCTTATATAAGCAAATAGGACTGTTTTAGCAGAATAAGGTTTAGATTGTTTGTTAAAATGAGAATAGGGATGCTGCCTAACTCGGAGGGTTGGAGGATTACAAGGTGATTCATGTAAAAGGTTTAAAGTGTGTGTCAAGGTGCCTGACAGTGCAGTCTCAGTAAACGTGACTAGCATGCACAGAATCCCAGCACCTCCCCTGCCCCGTCGCCTGTTACTTGGAAAGCCATAGTAAGCTCCTAACCTCCTAACCTCCTAACTGGTCTCCTGGTTTTCCCCGTTCCCAGGGATGGGGGATGTGCCACTTGGCAGTCCTGGCTTGGAAGTCTCCAGAGGCCCCAAAGTCAGGGCCATGCTGTAGCCTCCATATAGACCTACCCTGCCTGAACCACACGTCCCTGCGGCCACCTCCTGCTGCTCTTCTTGCCCCCTGGGCTCCAGCACACGCCAGGCCCATCCAGTTCCTGTGTCATGGCCTTTGTACTCTGCTTCCTCCTCCCAATCCTGGAACACTGTCCCTGCTCACCTACAGAGTGCCTCCCTCACCTCCTGCAGAAACTCCTCAAATGTGGAGGTGAGGCCTTGTTGGTGAGGCCTTCCCTGACCACCCTTCTTAAAATTGCAAGCATTGCCGGCACGATTCCATAAGTTCAATTCTAGTCCCCAAGGCTTAATGAAGAAGGAGGACAAGCAGGTTGAGAAAAAGGAAAGAGAAATGTGCTAACTGGCCCACAAATGAGGAGGATGGCAGGTTCTCTTCTTACAGAACCATCATCCTCCCTTCGAAAGGGGGTTTCAGCCTTGGGCCATTGCTGTCTAACTGGTTGGGGGTCCTAGTCCACCCTATCTCCATCCCCAGTGAAGATGGTCCCATGGAAAAACCCTCTGCCCCTCCGATGACAGGCCTCTGGCAGGAATGAAGATTTTAATTCCTGGAAAGAGGGGGGAGGATGTTTAAAGAGACAACTTGCAATTACATTTTACCCCCTTTCAGGCCTGTGCCTCTGTTACAAACAGACTCTCCTCCCCTTCTTTGCTTCCTTCCTCTCCACTGCATTTATCACCTCTGTTCTACTTACTCATTGCCTTTTGTTTTGCTAATTGTCTGTGTTCTTCTACTAAATGGTAGACCCCCCCCACCAGAGCAGAAAGCTTTGTTCTTATCCCCAGCATGGAGAACAGTGCCAGGAAAATGATGCTTAGTAAATATTTGTCTGGTGAAACAATACTGCAGGTAAACATCATAAACAATAAAGTCCGAGTCACACATCTTCCTTCACAGTACTTAAAAAAAAAGTGAAAAGAAAAAGCTCACACACCTAGTAAGTCTCATGGCTTATGACTCCAAATCAATTATTATTCCAGCAAAGCAGCTTCCTGTTCATCCTGCCACAAAACCCAGAGTTCACCGTGGTCACTCCAATCCTCTGAGAAAAGTGAATTATGTTCACCATTTCTAATTAAAATAGTAGAGAAGTTTTTAATTTAGCAAAATTTTCAAGCCCTAGAAGTAAATTCTCAGGAATCAGAAAAATTCAGCCTCTTAAAATGACTCATTTCCTAAGGACATCCAGGAGCCAACCTTGTATTCCACATAATCTTGGGAAATCATCAGGGTGGAGTCCTTCTGGGCCACTTGGAGGCCATCCATTGTGGGAGGTCAGATGATTTAGTTGACCCCTTGTGGGAGAGTGTGTCACAGTTCCCTAAATTGCATTTGAGGTTTTCCCCCAAGGCTGTCTACAATGGATCAGAAGCAGTGAAGCAGAGGTAGCAAGATTTACTTACTAGGTCTTAATGGCAATTTCAAACTATTAAAGAAGCAGACCAATAAAATTACCAGTCCTACCTGAGTACAATTTAGTGACATCATTCAAATGTTCTAACATGAAGGAACCAGGCACTTACAATGTATAAGAGGCTAATCTGGTTCAAAAGACTCTATCAACTCCTGAAATGAAATTTACTTTGTGAATTTTTTAGTCCAGTTAAATCAAAGTTTAATGGTGAAATATTTTTTCCAGTTATGTTTTTCCTTTGGATTCTGGTTTTCTCAACAGGAAATAGAAAATAAACATCTGACCTTAGCACAGTTAACCTCAAATAAATTAATGTGTGGAATGATAATCAGACAAATAAATCAGGGTGTGTATACTCTGAAAGGAAATTGCAAGCTGGAGCACATGATTCAATATATTTGAACAATGAATGACCTTATAAGGTACTTAGATCATGAAAAATTAACAGTATCCTTAACTTTCAAATAGAATGTACAAAATTTAAAGTACGTGAGTGAAACACAATGTAAAGCTAAACTTTAGAACTATACAGCTTAATGTTCATGTGTCTTTAATTAACATTAAAGCTTAAGAAGGGTAGTTGGAAAGCATGTATGTATACCTGCTTACTGAGTGCTGTTAATTCTAAATAGTTTTCTACAATAGTGTGTGTGTTTTTTTTTTTTTTTTTTTTGAGCTCTGTCTCCTAAGCTAGAGTGTCATGGCATCAGCCTTAACCCACAGCAACCTCAAACTCCTAGACTCAAGTGATCCTCCTGCCTCAGCCTCCTGAACAGCTAGAACTACAGGCACACCACCACACCTGGCTAATTTTTTTCTATTTTTAGTAAAGATAGGATCTTGCTCTTGCCCAGGGCTGAGGTTGGACTTGAACTCTTGAGCTCAAGAGATCCTCCTGCCTCGGCTTCCCAGAATGCTAGGATTATAGGTATATGCCACTGCACCTGGCTGATACTGTGTTTTCTGGAGATACCATAATTATTTTATACAGCAAGTGACAAATTTTTTCGTGAATAAGAATCTCAGTAGCCAAGCTTCATGAGTGTTGAGTGTGCTTCATTTCTACCAATGAAAACTAGTTTCTGTAAGATTATAGCTGAATGAACTATCCAAAGAAACAAAAAGGAGAAAGTACTGCAAATAGTTCTGATTTGTAGCAAATTATTTATTTGCTGAATTTTGAATGACAAATGAATTTCAACAACATAGATTACAAGAACCATCTGCCTTCTTAACACTTAAGAACACAAGTGCTTCTGAGATGTCTTTTTTTTCTAATCAATCCTGAACTATAAAATTCTGTAATAATTTTACTTAAGGAATTTTGAAGATTAAATGAGATAATGTAAGAGAAAGCACTTTTTTTTTTTTTTTTTTGAAACAGAGTCTCACTTTGTCATCCTTGGTAGAGTGCTATGGTGTCATAGCTCACAGCAAGTTCCAACTCTTGGGCTCAAGCGATTCTCTTGCCTCAGCCTCCCAAGTTGCTGGGATTATAAGTCCCCACCACAACACCTGGCTATTTGTTTTAGAGACAGGGGTCTCACTCTAGCTCTGGCTGGTCTCGAACTCTTGAGCTTAGGCTACCCACCCGCCTCGGCCTCCCAGAGTGCTAGGATTACAGACGTGAGCCACTGCACCCAGCCCTGAAAAAGTGCTCTAAAATGTAACCTACCACTAACACATCCTAGGTCCTTCTGGATTTTCTTTTTTTCCTGCCTTCTATTTTTTTCCTGAGGCAACTGTTTCTTGCCCAAGACTTTTTCCTATTAACATGTTTTTGACGTTCATTTTTTAAAGACAAGATGACTGGAAATGGAGAGTAATAATGTCCTTGACTGCCTACTTTATAAATTCTACTTAAGCAAATGCCACTAGATAAAAAATTAAGAACTGCTAACATGCTTAAATGGATGTTATGTTTATCAAGAATCTAAACTGTCCAATACTTGAGAAAAAACTCTCTTCAGCTCCTAGAACCGTATCTCTGTACCTATTTTTTTAAAAAGAGGAAAAAATAATCTTCCTTGTATAGCAGAATTATTTGACAATATAACACATTCTCTATAATATTAACAATTAAACATCAGAATAATAATAAAAATATACAGCAAGAGACTCCCCATATCATTTCAAATGTTGACTAAAACTGTGAGAATGAAAAATCCAGTAACTGCTGATAAAATTGGGCTGGAAAAACCACCACTCTGCTCTAGTTTAATAAATTTTTCACTGAGGTTTTTTGGTAGGGGAAGGGAATCACCAAGACTTTTCCCCCCCAGATTAAGCTGAGGATACAAACGGTTAGGTTACAATGTTTGCGTGTGTCAGGTAAGGCCCCCGTTGTGCCCCTCACCCAAGAGGTGTGCCATATACCCTTACATTGTGCCCATCAAGTGGGAGCACACCAGTGTCCCTCTTTTCTCTCCCCTGCCTCCAACTTGAATTAAATTGAGTTTTTCTCTTGTACGGGCATTCGTTCATCTACTGGCTTCATATTAATACTGAATACATTGTATACTTGCCTTCCATTCTTGTGATACTTTACTAAAGAGAATGCTGTCCAACTCTATCCAGGCTGATACAAAAGGTGTAAAGTCTCCATCTTTTTAAATGCCCAAATAGTATTCCCTGGTATACTTATACCACAGTTTATAATCTGTTCATGGGTTGATAGGCACTTGGGTTGCTTCCATATTTTGGCAATTATAAAGTGAGCCGTGATAAACAATCTAGTGCAAATGTCCTGATGATAAAATGATTTTTTTTTCTTTTGGGTAGATGCCTAGTAATGGGATTGTGGGATCACTCACAAGTTCTATTTTGAATTCTTTGAAGATTTTCCATACTTCTTTCCAAAGAGGCTGTAGTAGTTTACAGTCCCAACAGCAGTGTAGAAGTATTCCCTTCTGTCCAGCATCTGCAGCTTTGGGAATTTGTAATGTGGGTGGGGTTAGATGGAATTCCCAAGACTTTTGTAAAATAAATCTATAGAAGTCAAAGTCAAAATAGACTTAATTTGTTCTGACAATTGATGTAGCAACATCTCTTAAATTATTCATCTTCCCAGTAGAAGATTCCCCTTCTGGAAACTTCAGGATTGAATTAGACCCAAGCTAATTCACACATGAATTTATTTCAAAAGTAAACACAAAAGATAAAACTTTGTTCTCCCATAGGCCTGCAGTAAATAGAAGAGTATATGTTTTAAGAAACTATATACAGATATTTTTAGATATTTTTCCTGACCTAGTTATTAAGAATCCTTTTAATGAAATTCCGGTTTGTTTCATATATAATGTTATTGCTTGCTTATGATAATGTGAACCTAATCAGATAACCAGTGAGGAAAAGGATATTGGCATAGACCCTTGTTAGTACTAGGAATAAGCAATGTCCACTCCTTTTCCAGGTGGAGGACTGTGCTTGGTAGCAGAGTTAGTAAGTCACGCTACAGATTCTTGGTTAACATAGAGCCTCTTCCCTGGCTATGGCCGGCCACCACGTCCACGTCCTCTTCTCCTGAGCTTTGTGTTTCTGTAGCTGCAGGTCGGTTCTTAGAGCACAAGGCATGTTAAAGATTTTTCTCTCATAGCCCTTCCATTTGTTTCTCTTTGCAGCTCTTGACACTGCTTGTTTATGGTTTTTAGAGTTCAGGGTGGATTTGTATTCTGACTGGGGCAGGGGAGAGAGAAAGAAAAATCATTTTTGTAATCAGTGACCTTTGAAATACGAGACGGTTTATTTAAATGGCATTAGGGACATGAGTGACGGTGAGGTCCATGAAGTTGGCTGCAGAGCAGACATGCCCCTTACATAGGTGAGGCGTGGTGGAAGCTCTTACTGAATGTAGACTGTCCTTCTTGTCTTTAGTGTTGTCACCTCTGGTGTTTATTTCATGGGTTCCAAAGCCTAAAGAAATAAGGAAAAAAAGTTTTAAGAAGTTGCCTCATCTGAGATAAAGGAAGGCACATGTGACAAGTATATTTTTTGTTACTACCTGTCATAGGGAAACAGAGTATAGGAGTTGCCCTCACCGTGTTCCCTAACCATCCCTTTGATCTTTTGAGGGTCAGAATGCTTTGCTTAACATGAAACAACAAAAGCTCCTGAAGCGTTTGAGTCTTGGCTGCACTGTGCTGTGCAAACACTTCCAGGAGTTCTTAGACTCAAGCAGCCTGGGACGCTTTTCCGGGCATGGAGTGAATGGCCAGTGAGTTTTTTGTCCCTCTCCACACCTCTCAGTGTCCCCTGAGGGGATCTCAGGGGAGCACCAAGCACTTATCTCTCAGGAACTGTGAGCCTGGGTGTGAAAGGACCGGTGTCTGGACCCTAAGTCGTCTTTGCTAATGAAAGGTGATGGGGACTAGCAAACACTAGCTCCCTGCTGGCTCCCTGTGTTTCTTTCTGCCAGCCTTCCTCTCAATACATCTCTCCCAGCAACATCCAAAGCCAGTGTTAATAATTAGGGCTTTCTAACTTTGGGAGGATGTAATATCCATCTGAATTGCTTCTACCCTTTGTCAGTTAAGGGGCATATTATAAAGTGTCTTCCTAGAAATACTGTTCTAAGGGATATTCTTAGATATCCTGG
Source organism: Perodicticus potto (assembly GCA_963574655.1). Taxonomy (NCBI): domain Eukaryota; kingdom Metazoa; phylum Chordata; class Mammalia; order Primates; family Lorisidae; genus Perodicticus; species Perodicticus potto. The sequence goes on along the minus strand of CAUYRH010115508.1, from coordinate 11,107 downwards.
AAGGGAGTAGGGAAGGGTCAAATAAACTTAAGGAACTCTGGATTGAGCAAAAATTAAAAAAAAAAAAAGTTGCTCAATGTGTCTTCCTTTGTCCTTCTTTTAACAGGAACCATTTCTGTCCCCAAATTGAATTGATTTTCAGGGGGCAAGTATAGCATTTGGTGGTAAAGAGACTGGACAAGTACAGCTCCAGTTTTTATTACTTGGGCATTATCTTGGCATTTCCACATTAAAAACCAGCTCCATAGGCTTCTTTAAAGTACTCCGGCTGACAGAGATGGAGCAAACCTATTAGACTGCTAAAAACGTCCACTCTAAATGCATCAGAAACAACTCAATTATATAGCCGTGCTGATTTGGGTTCTTTACAGTTTAGAGTTAAGGAAATAAATTAACTCCCTTCCTACCTGACTCAAGATAAATTTGGCTTCCTGATGTATACACCGTCCTCCTTCACTTTTGCATTTGAACCCTGGGAAGGCTGTCTGGCACTTCATTGTGTGCTATTTAATTTTTCATTTCTAAGTGTTCTGAGTTCTGAAGATTTTCAGGGCAGTTGGAGCCAAATTGCAGTAGGATCTGGAAAATGAGATAAAATGGAAAAAAGAGATTTGGAATGGAGAGGCATTTTAGAGATAAAGTTTATTTTACAACCAGGCGCAGTGGCTTGCACCTCTAATCCCAGCACTCTGGGAGGCCGAGGTGGGAGGATCCCTTGAGCTCAAGAGTTCAAGACCAACCTGAGCAAAAGCAAGATCCAATTTCTACTAAAAAGAGAAAAACTAGCCAGGCGTCGTGGTGGGTGCCTGTGATTCCAGCCATGGGGGAAGCCAATAGGGATCACCTGAGCCCAGGAGTTTGAGGGTGCTGTGAGCTAGGCTGATGTCACGGCACTCCAGCCAGAGCCACAGAGAGACCTTGTTTCAAAAACAAAAAAAGGTTCTTTTATATAGGGAAACCTTATGCATCATCTATTCTCAGTCATGCTCCAATCAAAAGTATTTATGAGGGCCTGTCACCAAATGATCTCCCAGCATCCGGGAGAACGGGGCCCTCTACAGGCCAGTCAGCAGCCCTGCCAGGCCAGACTCTCAGCACCGAGGCAAGGAGAATATTCTATCACAGGCCCCAAAGGACTAAAATTTTTTTCTATTTTAATAGATGTAGGGAATACAAGTTGAATTCTGTTATGTATGTATATATTGTGTAGTGGTGTCTGGCCTTTTGGTGTGCCCATCACCGGAAGAGTATACACTGTACCTCTTACAGCGTTTTATTTATACCAATGAATGTCAGAAATGTGCTTCCTAGCTGTATTTCTTTGCCTTCAGCTGCAAAAAGAGCTGATCAGCAACATTTGACCCAAACAAACCATTCCAGCCAAGGAAGAATTCAGTGTTCCATTTTGGTTCTGCCATACCTGCCAGGGGAAGGAACAAGCATATTGTGCCCAACTTAGAAGTTTTTGAACCATCACGGCTTAATATTTTTAACTTTGCAGGTTGTATCCACGCCATGCAAGTGCCCTGAACAACCTTGGAACACTGACGAGAGACACGGCAGAGGCAAAGATGTACTATCAGAGGGCTCTCCAGCTGCATCCACAGCATAACCGGGCTCTCTTTAATCTGGGGAATCTCCTTAAGTAAGTGGAGCGTTTACCACTGATCGGTCTTGTTATTTCCAGAAACCTATTCCTTCCCACATTCGTTTCATTGTGCTGCTGTTGGCTCTTGCTAAAGCTGAATAATTAGTATTTTCAAACTTTGTGAACGTTTAATATGCATCTCAATTAATTCTATCCCTTATCAGTCAAAAGAGTCTTTCCCAGAGTATCTTTCTGGATATACGAGTTCTATAAGATGGTCATAGATTGTCTATAAAGGGATAGGAAGGAGAGGGGGTCCCATAGGGTCAAATGAACTTACGACTCATTTAGTTAAGATAGCTTTTATATTGCAAGAAGCCCTAATATGCTAATATGCCTTGTAAATCCAAGAAGGGACCGTGGGATACAGCATTTCCCAAAGTCCTCTTTTTTTATTTTTTGGTAAGCCATTTCCCAAGACGAACATTTCATAATACACTTGAGGAAAAGCAAGTGTTCTCTGAAGGTGTAACCAAGTGGTATAGCCACGACTCACATTCAGTTTCTGTGAGAGGTAAGAAAGTGAGGCTTACTTGGAATTAGTCGTGTTATTGCTGTTATGAGTAACTGAGGCACAGACACTGGCATTGGCTTTTCACTTGTGCCCCTGATAAAGTTTGACAGTGTCTTTAGAGTTACTGGAGACTAAAGTAAAGGGGTAATTTTGTATCTTTTGTCTTTATTAATAGAAAGTTTAGCCATGTTGGTGATGATCCTGTCCATGACTGTAGGAACAATGGTTGTGGTTATGGAATTCAGCTTTAAAACTTAAAAAAACAGGTTAAAAAACATCAGAAATGGACATCTATCAAAATAAAAAATAAAAGGTGAACATACCTAGAAGCAGACAGAAATGAGGTATTTCTGCTTGTCTTAATGTTGATAATCCACAGACTTACTGAATATGTCTCCATCTCTTAGCTTCTAGAGAGCACATGTGCCTGCCTCTTCAGTACCTTTAATGCTAATGGTCGACGTTCTTCTTTTACCCTCTCCCTTGACCTTATTCTTTTATTCTCTCCCTAATAGGATTATCTCCATTGCATAAGTACAGTGCATCTTCTTCACCTTCCTGTTTACTCCTTGACTTTTACATATTTACATTGATATTGGTTCTCCTTACTAATGTGTGTTAATGGATATTATTATTTAATCTCATTAGAACAGAAGCTCAGGAGTGAGTTAATCACAGAACAATCTAATATAGTATAAGCTAACAGGTGCTATCCAAGGTCTGAAGTTTTATGTTTAAGAATGGCTTTATTGGCCAGATGTGGTGGTTGACACCTATAATCCCAACACTTTGCGAGGCCAAGGCAGGAGAATTGCTTGAGGCCAGGTGATCAGGACCAGTCTGGGCAATATATCGAGACCCTGTCTCTACAAAATGTTAAACAATTTGCTGCATATGATATGGTACACCTGTAGTCCCAGGTTCTTAGGAGGCTGAGCCAGGAGGATCCCTTGATCCTCCAGGAATTTGAGATTACCGTGAGCTATGATGACACCCCTACACTCTAGCCTAGATGACAGAGTGAGACCCTATCTCAAAAAAAAAAAAGTTGGGTGGCACCTGTGGCTCAGCGAGTAGGGCACCGGCCCCATATACCGAGGGTGGCGGGTTCAAACCCAGCCCCAGCAGAACTGCAAAACAAAACAAAAAAAATAGCCAGGCATTGTGGCAGGCACCTGTAGTTCCAGCTACTTGGGAGGCTAAGGCATGAGAATTGCTTAAGCCCAGGAGTTGGAGGTTGCTGTGAGCTGTGACGCCACGGCACTCTACCGAGGGCGATAAAGTGAGACTCTGTCTCTACAAAAAAAAAAATTTCACATAGGAGAACACAAAATTAAGGGAACACTACACAAAAATGAATAAGTAACAAGAAAAGACGATTAAATAAAGTGAAAGAAATGAAGTACATATCAAAACTAAATAAACTTAATTTTTAAATTAGGTAACATTGGTAAAATGGGATAAAAACTGAGAATGATGATGAAAACCAACTGAGAATGAAGAAATTTACAACTGCAGCAAAGAAAATATTTTAGTAAAAAGACACTCCCTTTAAAAATAACAAATCAAAAGCCATGAGGAAATTTGATTCTATAGTTACTGTATATAGTTAGATAAAGGTCAAGATGATGCTTTTATTTTACTGTATTACTTTTATGAGCACTTATTTCTGTATGTGACATTCTAAGGACTCCTGCTTTAAAGTCGTCGTTTCATCTATATATCCTACTTAGAGTCCAAATAACTTCATGGCTATATAAATCCTGTCACAGTATTCTGGGGCACTTGGATTATATAATACTAGTCTAAAAAATAATATAGGTGAACATTTCTTCCAAAGAAGCAAAATATAATGGGTGTACCATTCTTGTTGGGAATACCATACCATTGCATACCATTTCTTGTTGGGAATGCTGTTCTGCAGTTGTGATCATGTAACACTGAACGTGGCTCTGCTGGAGTATGAAGGTGGACAAGCATTTGTGTCATCTCGCCAAGACCCGAGCGAAAGACGGGTGCTCCAGCCTTCCTTTTTCATTTCACATCTTATCACAACTCACATCTTGAATTAATACGTGTGAAGTAAAAATATAAGAAAATATGTGCTGGAACTGAGCAATGGCTACTTTTCAGAGTCAGAGAAGGTACTGGGTAAACAACGTGGGATTTTTTTCTCTTTCAGTAAAATCAATTTTTGAGGATTATGTCAGGAATAATGCCTGACATTTGTATAAGACTTTTATGGTTTTCTGAGTGCCTTTTTAAAATGATGTTCTTTCGATAAGTCTTTAAAGTGAATAGGAAAGAAGAGAAAATGAGGTGTGAGAAGTCACCTGCCAGGACAGAGTCACCCTTGTTACCTTCTGCTGCTTCCCAGTGCTCCAGGGGACTAAGTGGCCGGATCTCAGTGGGGGTCAGTCTTAGAATCCAGTGGATTAAAATAATGATAACAGCTAACATTTGTGTGATACTTTTAGAAAGCATTCTTTATTTAATCCTTAAAACAATCCATTGTGAGAAGTATTACCATCCTCATCCCTGTTTTACAGGGGAGGAAAACAAGGTTCAGAGGTTTACTGTGACCTTGGTCTGGGCTGTGGCAGACCCAGGATTGAATCTCTGCCCTTGGACTCCTTGTCCTGTTCCCTTTCCATTACCCATGTAGCCAAAATAGTTCCCAGTCCAAAAACTATGTAATATTAAAGTATTTAGTGGCATATGCTAGCTTTTGGAGAGAAAGGATCATCTATTATAACTGTCTTTCTTAAGAAACAGTAAAGTTAGTTCATATTGCCCTGAGGTTGCATAACTAAGTGACAGAGCAAGGTGGCCCACAAAACAGCAAGGCTAATCTACATTTAGATAACTCTGAGCTTTTCCTTACCTTCATATATTTCTGAGCCAGTAGCAATGGGTCAAAAGCAAGAAGACCATAAGAATATTTTAAATTTGGTTTGACTTGATCTGTTTTACTATTTATTTAAGATTTATACCCTGTCTATTGTTAACTTTCAAGTTACTGTAGTTAACTAGGCTGCAGCCTGGAACCACACTGCTCAACAAAACTATGAGAGCCATACATGTAATTTAAATTTTTTAGGTAGCCATATTTTAAAACATAGAAACTTGAAATTAATTTTAATAACAGATTTCATTTAATCTCAGTATATCCAAATTATTATTTTAACATGGATTTAATATTAAAATCTATTTTTTTCATTTAACATACGAAAAATTAAAAAATTAATGAAATGGGATGCATTCTCTTTTAAAAAACTGTTTGGAATCCTGTGTATTCTTTACACGTATAGCACATCTCAGACCAGCCATATGTCAAGTGTTCAATACCCACATGTGATTAGTGGCTACTAAATTGGGCAGCATAGTCATTTATTAATAACCTATGAGAGAAATATGCGTCTTTGTCCAGACCAGAAGCTCTAAATAAAATGTGACTCTGTCTAGAGCATGCAAGCAATCTTACAGCAAGTCATGTGAATTCTTGGAATAACAGGGCAGACAGTTTTAGACACAGTCCTAGCAGTAGATTTCACTGAGCCTTATCCAAATATATGTGGCCTCTTTCATGACCATTTCACTGGACTTTTAAGTTAATCTCCTGTGATTCTGTGTGGCACGTTTACAGAGTGAGGTTGATAAGGAACAGCTTTCTTAATTTATATTAATTATTATTGGCTCTGCTTTGAACCTAAATGTTTAAAAAAAAAAAAGAGAGAGAGAGAGAGAAAATAGGCAAGATTAGCATAAATTTTTATGGATGAACAGAGCAGAAATCCCTGATGGCTCAAGAGAATATATAATAATAGAATATTTAAATTTGGGGTATAGGAAAATATTTCTGTGAATGCTTGGCTAAAATAGCTGCTGGTATCTGTTACTAAAATGGAATATGAAAAGAACTTCATCAAGAATCACGTCATACCTCTTTTATTTCCACCTGCATTCTATGCATAGTACAGGGTGTGAGTGCTACATGAGTGTAATAGGGGACCTTACGGAAGATGAGTTTGGTAACAGCAGGCATTTGATTTTGCTTAGTCTAATTAGAAAGTTGAATTCCTAGAGAATATTAAGACCCAGAAAGAAGGATGGCAGTCACCTGGAGTTGCTGTAAAGGAATGCCTGTGGCCAAGTAGTTTATGAAGAAAAGGGATTTGTTTGGCGCATGATTCTGAGGTCTGGAGAACTTGAAGATTGGGCATCTGGTGGGGTCCTCGAGCTGCTTCCACTCACGAAGTAAAGCTGGTGTGTGCAGAGATCACAGGGTGGGAGAGAAAAAAACAAAAAGGGAAGGAGGTGACAGGCTTTTTGAACAACCACCTCTCCCAGGATCTAATAGAGCAAGAACTAGTTACCAAGGGGACTGCACCAACACATTGATGCGGGATTGGCCCCTGCCGCCAGGGCATCTCCCACTAGCGCCCACCTCTAACACTGGGGGCCTGATTTCAACATGACACTTGGAGGGGACGGACATTCAAACTACGCCAAAGGGTAGACATTATCTTCAAAATAAATTTTAATGTCTGGAATACATTTCTCTATAGCTTTAGCACTAGCCTCTCAACCTTTTATTTCAGAAAAAGGAAGTTTATATATTTAAGGTAGTAGTTCTCCCTGCTTTTTAACTGAAGCCTGAGTCTACACAATGTCAGCCCCTTAGATAAAGTGTCTGAGGTGCCCACTACAGTATTAATTTGGATCAGTGCTGGGTGGGCAAGTTCTGTGTGTTCCTCTTGGAGTGAAACCTACTCCCCGCCTTCCCAACCCCCACGGTGTCCTTTCGGTAGACAGATGCTTTCGACCTTTACTTATCTCTACTCCCAAGTGCGTTATACTTTCTCCCCCTCTCCACTATCCAGGTCAGGCTAGTCTCTCCCCAGCTTACTTTCTCTCAGCTCTTTTGAAGCCCAGTTCAGCATGTAGTGACACCATCTCTTAAGTTTTTGACTTTTACTTCTACCCACCCTTCCCTCTCCCCTACTCTCCTCGCCCACTGACCCTTTGAAGGGGACTGTAGTCATGACCTTGACCTTCTCTGTGCTCAGTTGTCTTTTCTGATCTTGTTGTTGACGTACCTTCCACGATTGGTATTATTGTCCCCTTACTCTTCCCCACCGACCATGCTCTCGGCCAGTCTTAGAATCTTCATTCTCTCTGACTTTTATGGTTACATATATAGTAGGATACTCGCATCTCTGATTTATCTGATATATTCCTGTAATATATGTGACATCAACTTAGAATCTTCCACACTTTGACCATCAGTTACCTGCCTGACCAGGCCAATCTAGGGTACCCTAACCTGTATTCTGCTTTTTCTAGACCAGTATTTCTCAACTTTTGTTTTCTTCCTTATTTCCCCCAACCCCGTAAGGACCGTTTTTAGATATTTTGTCTAAATGTCCTCTCCCCCAATTAAATACTCACGAATAAGATTTGTTAGGGAGAGTTGAGTTCTGGGAGACCACAGACTATTATGATGACTTAGATTGTTTGTCACTGCCACTCCCAAGAAGAAGTGGAGGATGTATGCCCTCCCTTCACTTCTATGAAGGATGTATGCCCTAGACCTTCACCCAATCTATCACATGCTGGAACAGAAAAACAAAACTGTGTTGAAGGGATCCTTTCAGAACTCTGAAGACAGTATCATGGACAAAGCAAACAAACCAGGATCGGGGTAAGAGCTGTTAAAGATTCATCTCTTGTGGTCTTTTATACTATCTCCTGATTCTCTAGTGCATGAAACATTTGTGCCCCTCCTCAGACCTTCTGTGCACATACCCAGAAGTTGACATCATCCTTCACTTTTACTAAGGATGTTTAAGTCATTCAAGGTGAATTATTATAGCTTCCCTTCTTCCTACATCAGCATTTTCTGCATGTTAAAGACTCCCTATGGAAAGAATCTTCTTGCCTCCTTCACGAGGCTAGTGTTTACACCTGTCTTTGTGCTTCTTTCATTGAGGCATAACCAACATGAAATAAAATGCACAAATCATAAGTGTTCAGTGCAGTATCATGACTCTTTTATATGTCCTTGTAATTATCCCCCAAATAACAGAGAATTTTTATCACCCCGGAAAGATGCCTCATTTCCCCCTCACTTGAGGTAATTGCTGTAGTGTTGTTTTTTTTTTTTTACCATGAATTAGTTTGGCCTAGAACTTCATTTAAAAATGGTCACTTAGGATATACATTTTTGGCCTAGATACTTTTGCTTAGCATAACTTTTTGAGTCTTATCCATTTTATGATATATTATGCTTTTTATTGCTAAGTAGTATTTCAGCATATTAACATGCTGTAGTCTATTCTTTTTTCTATGAAGGGATACTTGGTTTGCTCACAGGTTTAGGTTATTCTGAATAAGGCTGTTGTGAATATTTATGTTCTACTCTATGTATGTTCCTTTTTCTTGGGTAAATATGTAGGAGTAGAATTGTGGGTAAATGTTGCCTTAATGTTTTAAGAAATCACCAAAGTAATTGTACCATTTTTCTCTCCATCAGCAATAGCAAGACATCCATTTGCATCACATCCTTATTAATACCCGGTGGTGTTAATTTACTTCAGCCCTTAGTAGCCATTAGAGTAAAATCCACATGTGTTCTTGATTCTGTTTCTATCAGCGCTTCAGATTCTCCCCATTCCACAACTTCAGCTTGCCCCAGCTCCCCTAGGGAATCTTTCTCTGCTGAGGCACTTCTTCAGTTGTTTCCCCTTCCTCTTTCCTTTTGATCAAATTGGCAGAAGAGGGATTAGCACCTGGTATTTTCCCTCCTCCTCACCTGTTCATATAGCCCTGTAGTTCATACAGCTGCTGTCTTAGCTCTTCTTCCCTTAATGTCTCTGTGATGAATAATGTGATGCATTGGCCTTCCCCTCCTAATGAAACTATTTCATTGCTCGTATCATAGTGTGTTATTTTGCTTTTCTGTATCTAACATCTGTTCTTCTTCCACTCTCCCTATCAATTGAGGGCCACCTGAGAAATTCAATGAAGTGTCTCCACATGTAAAGTCGAAACATCTTAGCATTTAGGACTTTCCATAATCTTTCCATTTTCCTCCTTACTCTCCACTACTCCTGAGGAGTATGAGCCCAGACCCCAGCTACACTGACCACTTGTCAATCAGTGTAGGAGAAATACGAACCTGCCAAACTACATTTGAGAGAGTGCTACCCAGCTTTTAAATGGAGAACTTCTCTAGTTCATTTAAAATGTGGTTTCATTCATATTTTATCATCTTACAGTCAGTGTCTGTCCCAAACTGAATTATCCAGGAAATGATGAGAATGTTTACCTACTTCCCCCAGATTTGGCAGTTATTTGTACATAAACAGATTGCTGATTGTTAAAATATTTTTACCAGTATCTCTCCCCCAACACAACTCTTCTCGTTCATACTGTGATTGCTAATGAGTTGAGCTTGAGTCGCTTTAAATCTGTTGTGTGCTTTGCGAGGGGAGTGCCCTTTCTTCAGAATTCCCTTTTGCTGTGATGGCTGCAATAAACACTGCTCAGGCCAGATGACAGATTCATCCAGGAAGCCCTGTGGGCGGGGCAAGACTTGAGGAATCCCCTGGTTTTGTCTACATTCCGTTGAAGAAACAGAATGTCACCATTTTCTTTCTTAGCATAAACATTTCTAACAGATAATAAAGAGGCCAGACTGTTTTGTCAAGTACAAGACTCTGTAGTAGTTTCTCCTGAACTAGTATTTTTCCAACCCCTTCACCCATATACACTTTCCTGGACTCATTTGCAATCTAGTCCCCTTAAGCTCCTGTGCTGGGGAATGACCTGGAGTGATTCAAGATAAAAATGAAAGAGGAATAATTTTTTTTTTTTTTTTTTTTTTGTAGAGATGGGGTCGTGCTTTATTGCCCAAGCTAGAGTGGCCAGAATGCAGGGATTATTCACAGGCAATTATTGACATTCTGCACTACAGTCCTGAATTCCTGGCACAAGCAATCTTCCCAGCCTGGTCTCCTGAGTAGCTAGGACTACAGTTCAATAAAAAAATAAAAATAAGAGAAATGTAGACAATCACTGGAACTTTCTGTCCGCACACATTGTCTTACTTGAGAGTACCAAGCCTCTCAACTTTTTATCTTAGCCCCAGTAGGAGATCAACTTTGCCCAGACACAGAAGCTAAATTTGGCATATGGGTTGTTAGAGATGATCAAAAGCCTTTCAAATCTGAAAATGCTCTATGTAGGCCAGGAAGAGAAACAGAAGGGGCATGAAGAGGAATACACGAGTTCTCCGAGTTACCCTGTCCCCTCACCCCCGCCGGTGGCCCACGGGTCTGTCCGGGAGGCACCACGGGGAGCAAAGCTGGCCTCAAAGGGTCCTTCCTTCCCTTCCTGGCATATCCTCACCAATTCAGCCAGCATCCCTTCCAGGTGTCCCTTCCTCGAGCAGGGCCTGGTCTCCCCTGCCTGGTATTTGGCTGCTGTGCCACTTGTCTGTGGGGCAGCATTGCAGGGCTTTCTTGCCCTCACCCTTCCAGACTCCCTGTGCCTTCAGGTGAAGGAACAGTATGAACACAGTAAGTAAGAAAATGCCATGAAGGCTGTGTTAACCAGGTCGATGAAAATATTTCAAATTGTAAATGAAACTAGCGCATTGTACCCATGATTGCATTAATGTACTCAGCTAGGATTTAATTGAACTAAAAAAAAAAAAGGAAAGGGGCTCGGCGCCTGTGGCTCAACAGGCTAAGGCTCCAGCCATGTACACCTGAGCTGGCGGGTTCGAATCCAGCCCAGGCCCCGCCAAACAACAATGACGGCTGCAACCAAAAAATGGCCGGGCGTTGTGGCGGGCGCCTGTAGTCCCAGCTACTTGGGAGGCGGAGGCAAGAGACTCGCTTGAGCCCAGGAATTGGAGGTTGCTGTGAGCTGTGATGCCA
>CAUYRH010115507.1:0-28159 GCA_963574655.1 Perodicticus potto | reverse complement strand
CACGAGACTCTTAAAACAATGAAATAATTTGTAAAGGTCAAGAATGATACCTGCTCAATGAGTATTGGCCATGAAAATGAATGACAAGAGGAATCACTGTTCTCTAATACTGAAGGAAAAATAAAAACTCAAATGTAATTTGATCTTGAAATTGCAAAGCGGTATTGAAGCAAGGGAAGTAGTATCAAATTATAAATTACGTTCAAGTTATTAAATTTCTGTTTTCAAGCAGGCTAAAATAAGAAGAGTGTCCTGCACGTACCAGTGGTATTGGACTGGTCATTTGGCCAAGGACCTCAGACTTCTTGTTGGGAGGAAGGTGCTCGTCTGTTTGGTTGCATGTTTCCATCTTTCTCTTTCATCTCTGACAATGTTAGATGATGTTTCAACATTTGCCTTCTTTATTCTGTGTTATTTTCCATCTGTGAAGATTTGTGGCTGAAACATCTTTATTTTGCCTTATAGGATACTCAGAGAAGAAAAACTGCTGAATCTCAGAAGAAATGACACTCAGTGGGTAATCAATTCTTAGGATCATAGCAGGACAGCAGAGAAGAGGTGATTTCTAGGATAAATTCAGGTGAGGGAGCAGAGCCACTGACTGCTCTGGCTGTCAACCACTGAAGGGTGCCCCGGGCAGAGGAAGTTTGGTTTCCTTGTAGTCAGGCACATCAAAAAGAACTAACTTCACTTCACAAAAGGCGAATTGTGCTATTCCATGTCTTTCTTTTTATCTCACTTTTCATTTAGTTAACTTTATTTCCTTTCCTTAGGAAATCCATAACAATAGAAAAATATGAGTTAATAAGGAGGGGAAAAAATCTTTCTAAAGCAATTACTTCAGAAATTCTTTTCTTAGGGTGGCCTAAGATTTTTTTTTTTTTTTTGAGTTTTTGTTTAATTAGGTTTTAAATCTTTCCTTTCTTAATTACTTTTTTTTTTTTTTTGGTATTAACACCTAAATATACTTCTATTCGAAGCACAAACATACAGTGATAACAATTAGCAGAATAATTACACTCTTTCTGTCAGTGTAACCTCATGGCACAGAAAGTATTACAAATCCATTTTAAAACATATTAAATGTTCATATTAATGAGGATAATAGAGAACAAGTACCAGCAAACTAAATATTGTTAATGATTTTGAGCTATTAAATTCATTACCATTTTCTTTCATAATAAAGTGGTTACTTGCTAATTAGACCTTTTTTAACTCATCATTATTGAATTCATTACATTGTGTGCAGTTAACCCTTGGAGGTCTGTGGGTGTGTATGCACAATTAAAATCCTTTTAATACCATATTAAGGAGAGATGGGGAGTTCCTGTGGCTTTTCTAACAGTTGTTCCATGTACTTTCCTTATGTACATTTCCTTGTCAGGATGTGCCTGGAAGTTTCATATCTGTCACTGCATTTTCACCAACAAATAATACAAAAGCAACCTGAATTCATGAGAATTATTACCACCAGCATTTATAATAAAAATGCATCCCTCCTGTTTCAATTATAAAAATTAGATATATATAAAAAATACACTAAACTTGACTAAAACAACAAAGCTATCATTTAAAATAGTTTTAATCTAGAGCCTATGAGGAAAGCACTTAAGGAAATTATCTCCCAATCAAAATTGTGGTAGTAAACATTAATATTGACCTATGGAAGAATTATAGTGACAGAATTTTAGGATTCGTTTTAGTATATTAAGATGATTTCACTACTTTTTTGGCCATACCAATGCCCTGAGTATGGTCTGGTATATGGTCTGGTATACAACCTTTATACACTAAAAATGTGTGCATATACATGTATATTTATCTATCAACATATAATACATATGCACGCACAGATCATCTATATACGAACTTGCATGTGTGCACATGCACACATTGACCTGCTACTCTCTGAGGCACAGTCACATTGACCCAGCTGCCTGTACTCTTTTCCCGATTTTTTTTGGTGTGTGATCATATATGTATATTTTGTCATGGCTGCTAGCCTCAGGAAGGCAAATATGACCAAAAGGAAAGATTTGTTCTCTATGTAGGTATTTAGTGCCAAAATCTAAACTGTTATCTTCAATAGCAATGAACTCAATCTAAAAACAAAGGCTCAGGTGGATGAATGAGTGTATGGATGAACGAAGAAGACAGCTATTCATCAGCAGTGAGATGCTGTGTGTGTACACACACGTGCGCAGCCCAGATAGGCAAGAGGTAGTGCTGAGCTTGGTGTTGGCGTGAGGGGCAGGTAGCAGATTGTCTAGGTGATAACATACACACTTTGAGACATTGATTAGCCAATAGATAAAGTATAGGAGAGCAAGCTCAATATGATCACCCATCTCTAATGGACCACTATCAATTCCGTCCTTGTACACACATGCCATCCTTCCACTGAGAAGTAAGGTCTCCTTCTCCCCTTCTTTTGAATCTGAGCTGGCATTAAAAGACTTGTTTTAACCAACTGAATGCAGCTGAAATGTTGCTCCTGGACCCCAGGTCTAAGTCATAGGAAGCTATATGACTTTCTCCTAATCTTCTTGGAACTCTTTCTCTAGTAGAAGCCACCCTCCAAAAACAAATTTAACCACCTTGAGACAATAATTTTTTTTATTTTTATTAAATCATAATTGTGTACATTAGTGAAATCATGGGGCACAATGTGCTGACTTCATATACAATCTGAAATGTTTTCATTGAACTGTTTAACATAGCCTTCATGACATTTTCTTAATCACTATATGAAGACATTTATATTCTGAATTTAGTAAGTTTCACCTGTACCCTTCTAATATGCACCGTAGGTGTGATCCCACCAATCAAGAAAACCAAAGCTCTTCTTTTATAGAGGCCTCAGAACTCAAATATGGATATAAGTCCATTGGTACTTTATTGCTCCATTGTCCTGAGCACCTGCCTGACATGGAACTTAAAATTTGGTTTGGACCCTAGTGTTCTATCACCTTCCTCTTATAACTCTGCTCCCTAAATAGCTGACAACATGAGACAATCCTTTATTACTCCTCACTTTCTATTTCCTTATCATTCAAAATGGGTTCATAATTTGTCCCTTAAATTCAGTGAGATGAAAATGTAAAAGGACAATATAAATTTTAAGGCATTGTACAAAAGATGGATCCTGGAAGATACATGATTATCCCACTACTACGATTGCCAGAAAATATTTAATTTTGTTTCTTTTTCCTTTTGAGACAGAGACTTACTCTATTGCCCTAGGTAGAGTATTGTGGTGTCATAGCTCACAGCAACCTCAAATGGGCCCAAGTGATCCTCCTGCCCCAGCCTCCTAATAGCTGGGACTATATGCACCCACCACAATGCCTGACTAGGTTTTCTATTTTTAGTAAAGGGGTCTTTCTCTTGCTCAGGCTGGTCTCGAACACGTGAACTCCAGTGATCCACCCACCTCACCCTCCCAGAGTGCTAGGGTTACAGGTGAGCCACCACATCTGATTTTTAATTTTATCATGAACAGTAGAATCTAAGTGAGGAAGTAAACCAGATAAGAAAGAGAGTAAGTGAGGAACATTCAGAGGAAATTCTACAGGAAGAGGAAGAAATTAGAAGCATGTTTTGAAGACAGCAGAAATCATGTGAGTAGGTTAATGGCAAAAGAGAAGAAGGAATAGTTGGACACATGGAGTAGTCATTGAGGAAGGTTGTCTCAGAGAAAGAATTGTAGTAGGATTTCTGAGCAAGTGCTCAGCCACTGAAGGGCACTGAGTACTGAGAAAGGGTGCCAGAGAAATGGACTTAAAAGAAGCACAGAGAACGTACTCCACGACTCTTAGCACACACAGAATCAGAGTCCGTTGCAATCGCCCCTCCTTGATTTCCCTCTATTCTTCTGTCTGCTTCCTTATTCCTACCGCAGTATCCCTTACTTCTTGCTGCAAGCCACCACCCCTTCAAACGCTCTGCCATGTGTCTTTGTATTGGCTTTCAGTAATAAAATACTTAATAAGACATGATTTCCACTAAAGCGTTGCATGAGAGTTAAACACACACATGCATGAGGGTGCACATTCACACACACACACCACTACCCCTACCACCGCCATCACCACCCATTATTGAGACTAAAATGAGTAATATCTTTGTGTCAAGTTTGAATATTTCAGAGCAGAAACTATGTCCATTTTGTTGATTGGTTTCACTTGCTAAGCAAACTTTTTATGACACTGATATACTACGTCTCATTTTAATACTATACTGGAAAGCACACGTTTTACTCTGCACACTGAGAGCTAATAAGTAGAAGCACATCTCTAATAAGTAAAAACTGTCATCCTCTCTCCATGTTTGTAATGATTTGAGAGTTAAGAGTAGAAGTTGAAACAATTAATAGCCTCTTTTCTCTTATTTGCTATTTTTTTTCTTAAAGAACTGGGGCACAGAAGATTCATAAGTAAAGAAAGACTTGGATTTTGCAAATCAATATACTAAAAGAATGTAGGTCAGGTTGCTAGTCTTCTGAATGTGTTAAATGTCTCTCAAAATTACTTTTTAAAGGATCTGGGGCATGAGCTCTTTCCCTCTGTGCCTGCCCTGATAAAAAGGTTATCAACTTTGAATCAAGATGGCTGACTGAGCAAACGACTTTCTTCTCCTTCCTCCTCAAATCCCATCGAAATGACAGAAGAAACATAAAAATAAATCTATATCAGTTGTAGGAAGCCCGCTGGGGTCCTAGATGAGTGATCAGTTAGGAAATCTGGAAGATATTTAGCAGATGAAAACTTATAGACCACAAAAGCCCCCTAAATATAGGAAATCTACAGCAGACAAAAGCAAGGACCTCCAAGAAGGATTGTTTTTCTCAGTTTCATCCCTCAACAAATTTTGAGATTTGAGACAGTTGAGGCAAGCAGGAGGAGCAGGTTTTGTCAATTCTTATACGGGAAATAGCTACTCACTCTTCTTAGCAATCTAATTCTAATATTTGGCTTCAGTTAATACCCTGAGTATAATATTTTAAACCTGGATTTCTTGCGTGGGAAGAGGGTTATCTGGAGTTCTTAGCTCCATTAATTCATGAGAAGTAATGTTAATAAAGTCAAAACTGTGAGTTCTGGCTGCAGTTTACTGTATTTATTATTACTTTATTTTTTCATTCACTAAACAATTTGGCATTGCCAGATAATTGTGCATAAACCAAAAGAAAGAAAATATTTTCTAGTTTGCAAAGACCAATCCAAGTTATGCTTCAAGTTCCATCTGTGTGAATGATATATGTGCTCCTTTCATCCTGCAAGGACAAATCCACAAAGCTGTTGAGGACACACCAGCAGGTGCAGACAGAACTGTGGTCTTAGAATGTTTGGGAATGTGTGTGCTCAGAGAGTTAAAAAGTCAGTTTTAGAAACAAAAGTTTTGACTAGCTTAAGGGTCTGAGGCAATTTTAATGTCAAGGGGAACAGTGTGGTAGGACAGGAAAAGGATCAGCTGCCTAGCTGATCAAAATATAAGTCAAGAATAAATTTAGATGGGAATGTATCTACATTTTAAACAAAAATATCCAGGGGTCTCCAGTGCCTTAGATTAAATGTGTTTTGTTCTACTGGGAGTCCAGATTATATGTCACGAAAATAAAGGGGCTGTATTTATTAAAACATAAATCACCAAAAACTTAACAATAGTCTTTCATATCAAAAATCACCATCTGGGGACATTTTACTTTTATTTCTATAATAATAATCCCTTTTCCCAAAAACTTTTCTTAATATTTTCAATTTGTTGTCTAAGCCCAGGGCATATCTATTGAAACATACCTAACTGTGGAACACTCTTTTTAGAGTGAATTTTTATTCCTAAATGCAGCCAGTAATCATTTGGCTAGAAGTCTGGTAAATAAGATGATTGGGTTAGCTGCTGGTGATATTTTGGTCAACAATGAGATTGATTTTTCATGTGGCTTGTAAACTGATTACAAATGAAAGGATTATTGCTTAATAGCCACCTCTCACTCCTGATTACCAATACCATAGACCCTCAAATTGCCAATCACAGTTCTTTGCGGAGAAATGTAAGATGATCAAATTGATAAGAGAACACAGTAATAAAAATAGATTCATAATCAGGGGGCCAGAAGGACTGTTCAACTTTATTGTTTGAGTACAGAATTGCATATATTTAAGAGTTTAAATTATTTTGTTTTAGAGTTATGTGATATTTAAACAAGATCACAAAATTTATATTATCCCATTTCCCCACTTCCAATTTCTCAATCCTGTTTGTGAGGAGGAATCTCATCCTATCAGAAATTCCGGACCTCATTCTCTCTCTCTCTTCCCCACCCTACCATCTATCATCCCTCCCTCTCTCACACACAGGCACGTGTGTGTACACACACACTCCTCTCAAATGTGAATATATTCCTACCAGTTGCCCTTCTCGTCTTCTGTTTCTGACTTAAGAAGAAAAAAGTCTTCTTCATTTCTTACCAGCTATTCCAGAGTTAATTTACTCCCTTTAAATTTACTGTTGTATTTGAGGAATTTATTGTGGGCATTTCTTCTAAATAGTCATTTTTGCGTTCAGTCCTTGCAGCCCAGAAGGTCCATTTGGCAATGCAAATTATCGCCCTCTACAAAATATAGAGGTAGAAACAGTGTATTTGCATTTGCTCTTCATTCTAAATGTTTTAATGAGTGAGATCCTGCAGATCAAGTTCAGGATCTTTTGTTATTTTGTGTTTCCAAAGATTTATCCAAATGCACATCTTTATTTTGTTTTCTGTGTTTCTGCTTCTTTTTTTCTTTATTTTGCTCCAGGATTCAATCTTCAGGCTCTATAGGCTAGGTGGCAGGTAATCCTGGCAGATGATCTCAGATTTTGGCACTTATGTTTGGTATTTCTGAAGTCTATGTAAACGTCTATAAATTCCTCACCCTTTAAAAACTGAGTCACTTAACTTGAATATAGAAGGGTGTGATGCCACTTAGAAGGGTGATGCCTTTCTAAGAGACCCTACAAAAGAAGGTTTCTTCCTGCCAGGGGCTTCCATCTGGAGGCCTCCAGTAGGGAAAGCAAGGGTCAAGAGGGAAAAATAAGGTGTACAGAATAGGTGGTCACTTGACTACAAATACCTCTGTCTCAGACTCTTGCCAAGGGTTTGCCTTTGCTACAAGAACACACTTAGCGTGTGTGAGTCAGGCTACATGACTTAGTAGGAGGGGATTTATACGGGCAATTCCTTCTCTGCAATATTATAAACATAGCCTATTATCTCTTGACTTTCCAATTCCTAGTGTTTTTTTTTCTAATGAATGATTCATGTATTAATAATGGTAAAAATAATACTTTGCAATTATAGTCTGCTCTTTTTCTCTCCAGGGTGCTCAGTGGACATTAAGTACATAATCATTTTTTCATTCAGACTGTCCTGGGGGCTGGTTGGGAGGCTTACCGCTGGGGGATATCAGCTTTATATTATCCTTGTTCTGCAAACACACATTTTTTTGTGTGCAAATGCCAATTTTCTGCATTCTTTAGGAGAAGGAAACTGAGATGGTTCCTCGCTGCAAGGTACCAAAAAACCATGACAATGTATATTGTACAAGACTGCAAGCTCTTTGATTTTGAGGAGAACAGGCAACTTGGGCTGATCAGTTGAGTTCCTGGGGGAGGTTTCTCCTCTACCTACTATGTGAACATTAGACTGCCTCAAGCCTCAGTTCTGGGACCTTTCTCTGCTCTATCTGCACTCTCTTTGAATGTTTCTATCCAGTGCTGAAGGTTTAAATGCCATCTCTCTGTTAATTATTCCCAAGTGGGGCAGAGGAGGTGAGACAGAGGCCAGGAGAATAATTGGAAGACTAGTGTACTAACCCAGGCAATAAATGGGAAGGGCTTGGTGATAGGCCTGCCGAGGAGGACAAAGAGATAGTTAGGATAGAGAATCAACAAAATTTGAAGACAAGACAGAGAGAAGAAGTGAGGGGCTAGATCCAGGTTTCTAACCCAGCAAACTGAGTGCGTGATAATATTATTGACTAAATTGGAAAATGAGGGGAAGCACCAACTTTAAGATTTATAGTTGATAAAATTTGGGGGTGTCTGACTAGACTTTGATAATCTCTCTTTCCCTTGAACTGCCTCCCTGTGACAAAGATGGACCTCTGGTGGCTATATTTTTCTGTAACCTGGCCCCTTAGACTTAGCTGGTTGGATCTGGAATGGTCATCTTATCCAATTAGAGCCAAAAAGATTCCTTTTCCCTGGAATTTGGAACTGGACTGATTATTAGCTAGTCAGTCTCTGGGTGTGGCTACAGCGCAGACTTTGGGTCTGTCCCTTCTAATAAGCAACACAGAAAGTCAGCTTAGGCAGATAGGCAGAAAGAAATGGAAAAAGACACACAGAGAGAAGGAGAGTTGCCTGCATCGCAAGGACTGCCTACTTTCTGCATAAAGCCTTAGCTGCTTTTGGTTTTCCAGAATATTTTGAATTCCTAAAATACTCCAGAATCCAGTATTCTTCCAACCAATTGCTCTTCTCTCTCTTTAACTTCACTTTTCTTAAACTTGCATTCAATGAAAACGGAATATGTGGATGTATGTATATACGCGAATATAAAAATATAACTCAGCATAGACTTCATTATATATTTTTCATGAATAAATGACTGAAAAAATTCACTCCTCCTGCGTTAGTATTTTAAATCTATAAATAAATACTCACAGGGACAATGTGTCCCAATCTCTGACATGTACTAAGGAAAATTCAAAGACTGTGTAACATTCGGCCCTGCCCCAGAAAGTATTAGAAATGTGTGGCACCTGAAAAGTTAAATCCTATGAGTTTTATAATGACATAATGTGGAAGATATCACAAGACAGTGCTATACATGATTAACTAGCAAATAGTTCAGACAGTAATGCCAAATGCATTCAGAGGCTGAAGAGAGCTTTGGGCTGGGAGGAGAGTTAGACTTTTCTGTAAGGAAGAGGGACAGAGGTTGGAGCGTGAAGAATGGTTAGGATTTGCACAGTGGACTGGAGTGAGAAGGAGTGAGACATCTTTTACTGAGAGGACAACCATGAACAAAGCTGTTAGGTAGAGGAATATTTACAGCCCAGATGCCTAAGAATCTTGATCTGAGAAGGAGGTTTGATGGACAGAAATGACAATAAAGAATGCTGTCATCTGCAAAAAATAATTTAGCAAAAAAATGCTCTTTGGCTCCCCCCAAAAAGAACCAGTTTTATATCCATCTGCCTGCTTTTAAATCCACGTCAGCCAAAGGGGTTCTTATTCCAATGCCAGAGATTGGTGACAACTCCCAGGCAAACAATCAGATCCTAAAAAATGTTGCTTCCCTTGTATCTGTGGAACTACCAGGCCAAGAAACACCCCTCCTCCACCCCGCCCAACAGAGGAAAGTTTGGAAATTGTGCTGGACTCTCTGTGACAAGACTGAACAGCTTGGAGAACAGGAAGGAATGAACCCAGGACTTGGCAGCTTAGCCACAGTGAGGGTAAACGGATGGAGAGTGTGAGCCATGTGGAGTACATCAGGGCCAACGTGGCTAAATCTGCACTGGCCTGTGTCTGACCCTGAACGAAGGAAACCTTCCTAAGCTGAGGTCCAGCTCAGCTCCCAGACACATGTGTAAGCAATCCCACCGCCAACCTGCTGTCCACGCGCTGGGGCAGGATCCTTCCTAACAAAATGCAGATGGCGGCGTCTCTGTGTGCCCAGCCAGGACTCACCAGCTTGGGCCTCAGCTTTCTCTTTTGAAACAGCAACACATTTCATAATGAATCTTTTAAGACACCAGTTGTAAATACAAACAAACTTCAAATCGTGCTCTGCTGCTGGAAGCTACCGTGATTAAAACAAAAGGAGGAAAGGAAGAACCCCAGTCCTTCACGGCGGGTGTTCCAATCGCTAGTCCCCATGCATAAAACTAATTCGCTTTGTATTTATGCTTTAGTTTTACTTTTTTCACCTATTCTCCTTTGAGAAGTTTCCAATTTTTAGGCGTATTTATTCAAACCAACCTCTAAAATGAAAAGATCTGATTTGTCAGCACTTTTCCCCTCTCAGACACTCGGGTCATATTTCACAGGCACTTAAGCCACAGGATCACAAACCATCCATGTCTTGTCCAGACATCAGCATCACTATTTCCATATGAATCTAGGTCAAGGCGATAGCAAAATGTTAAAAACTTGGCATGCCAGGAAGGAAAGCAAAGCAGCCACGGGAGAGCTCAAATTCAGTTTCTAGTTCAGCTCTACCGTGTCATAGAGAGAAAGTTAGAGCTGACCCCACCAAGTCAGCCCGTGTTGTGATAGGGCTGGCATTTTATAGCCACACAGACAGCTGAAAAGTCCAAATTCAAATAAAATTCTAATCTCCCAAATGCCATAAGTCTTCTTCCTCTATTCTTTATACCCATTTACACACAGTGGGGGAACATGAAGAAAGAGAAAGACTCAGGCAAAGCTGTTAGCACGTCAAAATCAATGAAGCTGCAAAGTCTATTCTATACAATGAAAAATTAATGCAAGCTAATTAATTTTGAACCTTAATGAATTAATGTTTGTAGAGCACTTTGAGATTCCTGGATGAAAGATGGTGTAAATGTGTTTGGGTATTGCTTAGTGATGTCATTGTGGGACGTTGAGTTCAGGTGCCACCGAGTAATATTATTAACACTAAGAATAATAATTACTCATAATAAAACAACCTCAGATATAAAGAATTTTTGCTAAATATCTAAATATCAGTTTACATTCTGCAGACAGAGTACAGTAGTATGGGAGAGGTTAGGAAGCTGGAGCATTCTACTATGCCCAAAGGGGAATCAACTTACGGTAATACCCAAATGCTTTTGAAATAATGGGGAAATAGTTGACAAAAGAATCATTCCAAATTAATTGCTAACTGATCTCACTATAAATTTCTATTCAAGCCAAACAAAATTGCTCGTTTTTAACACAATGTTCCACATTTTCTGACCTGGGTGTCCTTACTTTGCTTTTCCCTGCATCAGGAGTGACCTTGACCCCATCTCCTCTTAAGTCCTGCCCATTCATCAAGGTCCTCTAAAATGTCCATGCTTCCATGAAGCACACCCCAAACCTGAGAAGTAAGAATCCCTCAGTTTCTTAGAGTCCCATAACTCTACATTCATGGTATTATTAAGAAAGATAGTCTATCCATTAGGATGGCAATGGTGATGCAGCAGTGATTTAAAGTCTTTGCGATTTAGGCTTGGCGTCGGTGGCTCAAGCGGCTAAGGTGCCAACCACGTACACCTGAGCTGGCGGGTTTGAATCCAGCCCAGGCCTGCCAAAACAACAATGATGGCTGCAACCAAAAAATAGCCTGGCGTTGTGGCAGGCGCCTGAAGTCCCAGGTACTTGGGTGGCAGAGGCATGAGAATCACTTGAGCTCCAGGAG
The DNA here is from genome assembly GCA_963574655.1 of Perodicticus potto. NCBI lineage: Eukaryota > Metazoa > Chordata > Mammalia > Primates > Lorisidae > Perodicticus > Perodicticus potto. The sequence goes on along the minus strand of CAUYRH010115507.1, from coordinate 16,719 downwards.
TTGGAGGCTACTGTGAGCTGTGACATCACAGCACTCTACCCAGGGCGACAGCTTGAGGCTCTGTCTCAAAAAACAAAAAAATAATAAATAAAATACAATCTTTGTGATTTAAAACAATGTTTATGTTTTGGTGATAGCACATTATCAAGGGAGACAAAATGATTTTCCCAAGGGAGAACCAACATGCCATTGACACAGAAATTGCCTTGATTAGCATTAGCAATTTGAAGAATATTAAGTATTAACCTAATAGGAGGAATGTATAAAATACAGTTTCTGTAAGTTTAATTTCTCCGAGCTTGTAAGTTTTTTCTTACTCCTTGAGGGATCTCTTCCCATCTCCTTCCTTTCTTCCCCTTTTCTATTTAATGATAGATACTTAAAAATAGTTTTTTCCTATAAAATAAAAATAAAACAATAAATGTAAGAATTGCTCAAATTGCTGAAAAATCATGTTATTTTACTCCTTAAAATCACACATGAAAATTACTTCTGCTATATTAATTATAAAATCTTTATACTTAAAAAGTATATCTTAAAAAGTAGACGTAAAACTAACTTTCTCTCTTGTATTAAAACAAAGAAGGGGCAAGTAAATTTTCCTTTTGTATATTTGTTTTGTTATTTACTTAGATTTCAGTGATTTTGAAATAAGTGATTACCAGTGTGACACTTGATTATTGCATATTATTAAGCAAAAAACCCAGAAATTCAAAAAGAAAGAAGTTAGTCCTCTATAATCCTCTCCTGGAGTGATACATTCTCTCTGTGCCCTCACAAGGCCTTTTCCAGCGTATCACTGGAGTCCCCTTCTCTTCTTATGAAGACAGTAGCACTATTAGATTAGAGTCCCACCCTGCGGGCCATATTGGAAATTAATCGCCTCTTTGATGACCCTATCTCTAGATACATTCACATGGATTAGGGCCCACACAAAAGACCTCATTTAATTAATTACCTCTTTAAAGGTCCTATCTCTAAATGTGTCTTCATTCTGAGATATTGGGGGTTATGGTTCCAACGTATGAATTCAGAGGAACTCAATTCAGTTCTTAAAGGCATCAATAAGTGTGATCATTTCCACAAATAGTTGAATAATGCTAGTGTTTTAAACAGTGTACATGTATAGAATATGTAATTTATTGTCTTCTTTTTAATCTTAACAACTATTTGATCTCAGAAACTCTTTTTTTATGGACCCTCTCTCTCTTCTTCTTCCTTCTTTCCTCCTTTCCTTTCTCTCTGCCCCTCCTCACTCAGTTGAATCTAAATTAAAACTACACATGAGGAGTCCATGGAATGAGCCCTCCCATTTATAGATGTGAAGAAACCAAGACCCAGAGACTATGCTGGCATGAGGAGCGTCTTGTGGGGCCCGCCACTAAGGCTGGGGCAACTGGAAGACAGCAGCAAACCAGCACCACGCAAGGCACTTGTCAGCTTGTGGGCTGGAAATTCAGCTTTCATTCTCAGACTACACAAGCCTCAATAATGACAATGGAACAAGTGACATTTCTAGCACCCAAATGCATACGTCTGAATCGAGGAACACCTGAGGTTTCATGTAAGTGCTCCTTGCTGGTGGTCATGTTCAAGCTCAGCTCATAGATAGAGTCTGTGTCTTTTTCTACTTCTGTTGCCTCAAAGGGCTCCCCAAAGCTCTTCAGTCTCCTCACTGGCATTGCTTCCTAAAGCTATAGCCGCTAGCCCTGTTATTCAGGTATTAACTCCAGGCTATTCCTAAGCTCATTATTTGGGGGTACTCCTCTTTTCTGTTCAAATAAGCATCACATTGAAGTGAGGAGAAGCACCCGCTCCCTAACCACACTGCTCACAATCACACACAGAGTTGCTGGAGCCCTCAGCTTCTTACAGACACAATTCCTCATTTGCCTGGGTCATGACAGCCAACACCCATGTTACATCACCCCGGGCTGTAGCAGACTTCCTTGGAGTTTTGGCTAGAAGGCAAAAAATTTGTGTGACACTGCCCAGTACTAAAATCAAAATAATTTCTCTCTTCTAACCAGCCACTCTTCCTCTTCCAACTTCAAGTATTCTAGTTGTTTTCCCACAGGTAGTTTTACTTTCCCAAAAGTTGTGACATTAGAGAAACTCAGGGGTGCTTTCCATTTCCAAAATTCTCATCATCTTCATCCCAAGATGATTTGTTGAATCTAGCTATTATTCTCCCTAGAGGTTATTAGAGACTGTTCAAACAGAATCATTTCCAGCCCTGGAACATGTCTATGTCCTGAATTTGCAAAAAGCATGAAATTTAGGTAACTGTTGGAATCTTGCTACACAAAGTGATTCAATGGGTTACATCTGCCCCCAGTACGAGGATAAGTACAATCAGCACAGAAAGTGGTGATATGACCCTCCATCAAATTCAAAGAAAGTGAAAAGCCTTCTAAAACAGTTGTAAAAGCTAAGCTCTGATATATTGGGCAGTTAAGTCATCCATCCAGGAATTAATATGTAGGATTTGAGAAATGTACAACCCTAGGAGTGTTGGTTAAACATAAATAAGATCTCAAAGCACTCTCATAACAGGGGTTCCCTGTCTACATTTTAGTTTGATTGAAAGCTTCACTCAACTACTTGTTATCCTATATTACTTAGACTGAAGCGTCCATAAACTTTCTTTCCAAATTGTCCAATCGCCATCTTCTCTTCATGTCTCTGGGGCATCCTCCAGAGAAAACCGGGATACTCGCTCAGTGACTGGCTCATAGTAAGTGCTCACTTATATTTTTGAAGCAAATAAACATGATAGCAAAAGAAAACTCAGGTCCCAAATACATGACATCTTTTTATCTTAAAATACAATCAATGGGAAGATGTTATTCAGCAGCTAACAGTGCAAAATATATGGAATTTTCCGTCTTCCCAACTCCCACTGGAGTTAAAGAGGCATCTTAGCTCACAATTGTATCTTCAGTTAGAGGTTATGATTTGAGGTGGACTGGACTCCCCTAGAAGTCACATCCCTCACCTTGTTCTAAGGCACATCTGAGCTGCGGTGGGTGGGGCGGGAGACTGGAGGAGCGCAGGCGGCTTGGGGGGTACGTTGCGTAGGCGGGTCTCCACCACCTTTCCCTCTGCACCTCGAGCCCTGGAGAGAGGGTTGTCTGCATAGGTGTCATGAACCCTTTGATTCACAGCTTTCTCTTCTGCCTGCACAATGCTTTGGTGCCTTAATAAGATTCAGCTGAAAAGAGACTTTCTTCTTTTTCACAAATTGAAAGAGAAAATCTGTTTGGGCATTTTTCAGGGAAATGGGGAGGAAAAAAAAAACTTCTGAGTTTTCTTGCAGTTTTTTTTTTCTTTTAAAGTTGTTTCTTTTTCTTAGCAACTTTCCAACCTTTCTGTTCATGGCAACTGAGTCTTCGGGTGGGGGGATTAGACAAAAGAAATAACAAGAAAATATTCACATTTTAGATTCGTGGGCTTGAAGGTCCAAATAGGGAATTCCACCCAGCTGACGATTTGTAGCATAAAATTTTTGTTTAATTAGTATTATAGACATAAGTTAATAGTATTTTTTGGCTGGCAGAGAAATTTATCAAATACTTATGCACTTTTAAACTTTATGTTTTACTGAGGTATAAAAGGCAAAGATCTAAACTCTTCAGTTCAATGAATTTGACAACTTTCTAAATACAGAAAACTATAAACCACAGTAAAATATAGAACATACCTATCACCACAAAAATGGGTCTCTCTCTAGTCAATCCCCCATTCCTAAGGGGAACTTTCTTCTGTCATATTAGTTTTACCTGTTCCTAATCTCATCAATATATAACATATATTCTTATATATTTGTCTTCTTTCATTCAATATAGTGGTTGTATCAAAAGTACGCTCCTTTTCATTGCTAAGCAATATTTTATTGTGTGAATGTACTACAACTTACTCTGTTGAGAGTGAAGGTTGTTCAAGGTTTAGTAGCCAAACAAGAGACTGATGTGAACCTTCTTGTACAAGTCTTTTCTGTGAACATATGTCTCGATATGGGCAAATACCTAAGAATGAAATTGGTGGGCTATCAGGAATTGTATACTTAACTTAAAAAAATCCAACCTTCCAAACAGTTTTTGAGAATGGTTTTACTATTCTATAATTCCATCCACAATGGACGAGCATTCCAGTTGCTCCACATTCTTGCCAACATTTGGGATGGCCATTTTTTCTGATTATAAAAAACCCATTGTAAGAGATATAAAAATTGTATGCTATTGCAGTGTTAATTTAAATTTAATTTTCATTTGTCTCATGACTAGTGGTATTGAGCAACTTTTTATTTGTTGATCACTTGTATATATCTTTTTTTTGTCATGTGTCTATTCAAGTTTTTGACATTTTTAAACTAAGTGATTTGTTTTCTTATTGTTTAATTTTTGAAATTTTTATACATATATTCTGAATGAGATAATTATTGAGATATACATTTGGGGGTATCATTCCAAATTTGTGGCCTGTGTTTTCTTTTCTTACTGGTCTATTCATTGATTGAGAAAAGTTTTAATAAAGTCCAATTTGCAATTTTTTCCTTTTATGATTTTGTTTATCATATCATGTTTAAATATTCTTTTCTCTGACCCAAAGTCATAAACATATTCTCTTATTGGCTTTTTGAGGCTTTATGGTCCTAGACTTTGCATTTAGAACCAGAGTGTACATCAATTTAACTTTTGTATATAGATGAGACAACAGTCTAGGCTCTATTTATATCTGTGTAGATAGGGAGTTGTTCCTGCACATTTCTTGTGATAGCTTCTTTTTCATATGTAAGATCATTATCTTGGGACTATTATAGATTCATATAATTGTAAAATCACATATAAATAATAGAGAGAGGGCAGCGCCTATGGCTCATCTAGTAGGGTGCCGGCCCCATATACCGAAGGTCACGGGTTCAAATCTGGCCTTGGCTGAACTGCAAAACAGAAAAATAGCCAGGCGTTGTGGAGGGTGCCTATAGTCCCAGCTACTTGGGAGGGTGAGGCATGAGAATTGCCTAAGCCCAGGAGTTGGAGGTTGCTGTGAGCTATGTGGCACCATGGCACTCTACCAAGGGCGATAAAGTGAGACTCTGTCTCTACAAAAAAAAAAATAATAATAATAATAGAGAGAGAACCTATGTATTATTTCCCACATTTCCCCCAATGCTAATATCTTGCAAAGCTGAGGTACAATACCACAGCCTGATTATTGACACTGCATTGGCTTTTTCACTCAATGTAATTCTCTGATGCATTCATTCAGGTTGTCAAGTGTATCAATATTTTGATTCTTTTTATTGCTGAGTGGCATTCCACAATGTGGAGAGACCACAGTTAGTATTAACCATTTCCCTGTTGAAGGCTAGCTAGGTTGTTTTCAGGTGGGCTTCTTATGAATAAAACAGCTATAACATTTGTGTTGAGGTTTTTGAATGAATGTAAGTTTTTCATTCTCTGGGAAAAATGCCAAGGAATCCACTTGCTCAGTTGTTTGTTAGTTGCATGGTTCGTTTTCCAAGTAAATGCCAAATTGTCTCATTTTATGTTCCTACCAGCAATGCACGAGTGATCCAGTTACTCCCAACCTCTCCAGCACTTGGTGTTGTCATTATTTTCTCATTATTTCAGCCATTTGATAATATGTAGTGATGCTTCCTTGTGGTATTAAGTTATATTTACATAATGGCCAAAGATGATGTTGAACATCTTTTCATGTGCTGATTTGACATCCTCTTCTGTGAAATATCTGTTCATGCCTTTTCCAATTTTCTGATTAGATTGCTTATTTTTCTGTTCATTTTTGAGAGTTGTTTATACATTTTAGCAACCAGTCCTGTGTTGAGTATGTGCTCTAAAAGTATTTTCTTCCAGTATGTACCTATACATTTTTTTTTCAGAGACAGAGTCTCACTTTGTTGCCCTTGGTAGAGTGCTGTGGCATCACAGCTCACAGCAACCTCCTGCTCTTGGGCCTAGGCGATTTTCTTGCCTCAGCCTTCTGAGAGCTTGCTCTCCCATCAGCAGTGCCTTCCCTTTTCTCCACATTCATGCTGACATCTGTAGTTTTGGGATTTTGTTATGATAGCCATTCTTATGGGAGTTAGATGATATCTCAAAGTGGTTTTGATTTCCATTTCTCTGATGATAAAGATGATGAGCATTTTTTCATGTGTCTATAGGCCATGCACCTATCTTCTTCAAAGAAGCTTCTGTTCAAGTCCCTTGCCCATAGTGAAATGGCATTACTTGTACGTTATTTATTAATAAGTTTGAGTTCTGTGTGGATTCTGGTTATCAAACCTTTGTCAGAAACATAACCTGCAAACATCCTCTCTCATTCTGAGGGCTGCCTGCTTGCTTTACTTACTGTGTCTTGGCTGTGCAGAAGTTTTTTAATTTGATCAGAGCTCAGTAATGTATTTTTGGTGTTGCTTCAATGGCCCGGGGAGTCCTCCTCTTAAAGTATTCTACCAGGCCCATTTTTTTCAAGTGTTTCTCTTGCACTCTCTCCAAGAATCTTTATAGTTTCTTGTCTTAAGTTTAAATCTTTTATCCAGTAAGAGTCAATTTTTGTTAATGGTGAAAGGTGTGTGTCCAGTTTCAGTCTTCTACAAGTCACCAGCCAATTCTCTCAGCACCATTTGTTAAGTAGGGAATCTTTCCCCCAATTTATATTTTTAATGGGCTTATCAAAGATCAAATGATGATAAGTGTCTGTGTTCATCTCTTGGTTCTCAATTCTGTTCCATACATCTACCTCTCTATTTTTGTGCCAATACCATGCTGTTTTCATCACAATAGATTTATAGTATAGTTTGAAGTCTGGTAGTGTGATTCCTCCTGATTTGTTTTTATTTCTGAGTAATGGCTTGGATATTCAAGTTTTTTTCTGGTTCCATATAAAACAAAGTACTATTTTTTTCCAGATCTTTAAAATACGATGGTGGTGCTTTGATGGGGATTGCATTAATTTTGTAAATTGCTTTGGGTAATATGCACATTTTAACAATGTTGATTCTTCCTAGCCATGAGCATAGTATGTTTTTCCATTTAACATCTTCAGTTATTTCTTTTCTCAGAGTTTCATAATTCTCTTTATAGAGATCTTTCACATCCTTTTTAGGTAAATTCCCAAATATTTCATCTTCTTTGGTACAATTATAAAGGGAATAGAGTCCTTGACTTTTTTTTTCAGCTTGACTATTATTGGTATATATAAAAGGTACTGATTTATATTAGAGTCTAGATTATTCTTTTGTGGGTTGTGTTTTTGATGCCAAGTATGAATTTTTTTGTCTACCCCTAGATCTCAAAGGTTTTATTCCATTTTTTAAAAGTTTTATACCTCCTCATTTTTAGTTTAAGTCCTTGATATGTTTTGAGTTATTTTTTGCATAATATATGAATTATATCAATATTCATTTTAATTTTTTGCCTGTGGATACCCTATTGCTTCAGCACTGCTTATTAAAAGGATGATCTTTCCTCTATTAAATTGCTTTGCACCTTATCAAAAGTCAAATGGGAGTTGAAAGTAGTGCAAATGGTGAAATAATAGCCTCCAAAAAATCCTATCCTTCATAAAAGCAATGATAACACTAGCAAAAAATTGTTAAAATAAACCTTTGCAGTGCTTAAGACATTAACCAAAAGTTTGCAATAATTCTTGGGCATTATTTTTAGAAAAGTAACTGATTCTTTGTGAGAACAGCAAATTTTGTGGTGTTTTTACTTAGCTGATTCCTATATCCTTCTCCCCAGATCTGCTGTCGCTTGGAAAACCAAAAACTCACAATCATGGTGAAACCAGCACCCTGCAAGCCCCTGACAGGTTAAGAGTAGAATTGGAGCTCTTCCAGATCCTATTCTCAACTTATGGTGCTTGAAAAGCAACAATTAACTGATATAAGATGTGGTGACTGCAAAGTCATAACTTTAGTTCCCAAGGGCCTGCTCTCTGTTAATGTCTGGGGATACATGAGAAGATTCCAACTATGTTGGCTCAAGGAGTTTGCTGTCCTGGATGGTTCAGGGAGAGATGGACATATTTCAAATCAGAAGTATACAGTCTCAGCTCTCTCTTCTGTACATTCTTTAAGTTTTCCCAATGCAATCTTTCTCATTATATGATTTTACCTTCTATCTACATTTTAAGGATTACAAAATCTGAAAGCCTTGATAACCTTTTCCTCCTGAAACTCCAGCTCTATACATCTAACCGTATGGTAGCTAGCAATACTTGGATGTCCCTACAAACTACTTCAATTCTGTATGTCCAAAGTTTACTGTTTTTTTCCTTCCAAATCTATTCTCATTCTGTAGGCACTGTCTTGGTTCATGCAGTCTCTCTAAGTAAGCTTTCTAAAATTGTATTCAGATAACCTAATTGGACCCCTCAAAAATTCCCTCTTGGTGTCCATAGTAAACAAGCTGCATTTCTGCCTCAGAGTCTTTGTACATGCTAATCCCTTGAACTAGAGTTGGTCCTATCTAGCTAGCAGCCTTTGTTGGTCTTCCACTTCTTCTGGGCCTTTCTTTTTTCCCAAATTTTGTCTCATTAGAGGTGGCTTCTCTAAGTGCCTTAATAAAATAATAAAGTAACATCCATTCTTCTCTCTCTGTCCTCCTCATTTTTCGTGACTCTTAACATTCACATAGTTTGTGTGTGTGCATGCTTGTGTATATGTGTGTGAGTATGTGTGTGCATGTGTGTGTGTGTATGTGTGTGGGCTCCTTTTGTTTTGAGGAACAGAATATAAGCTCCTTTGGAGTGAGTCTCCTTTGTCCACTCCTTTATCTCCAGTGCCTAGGAAGTTCTTGTCATATGATAGCCCTGGATTAATATTTGTGAATTAATAAATGAAAGGAATCAAGTGGGTGTACTGCCCCAGCCTAGATGGTTTCTTTTCTATTAAATAGGAATATAAAACCTTTCGTAAAAGTCCCTGGAAAACTTCCCTTTTTGTCTCTCAGGCCAAGAGTGAGTAGCATGGCAGCTTGTAATAGGAGAGGCTGAGAGAATAGGCTTTTAACTTTTCCCTTCTATGGTTAAATGAAGCAAGGGGAAGGGCTGAGAATAGGTTTGGGATGTTCATCTTTTCCCTCCTATTCTTCACCTGGCTGAGTATTGACATTTACACTTCATCTTTCAGTTCAATCATCACTACCTTGAGAGTCTCTCCCCCCAGCTCCTCATCTCCTATGTCTACTTCATGATCTTTCGTAGAACTATTTGTCAATTATGAGTTATACAGGTCATTTCTATTTGCCTCTTTCTGAATGTATCTGTTGCATATTTTTATCTGGCTGACTTCTTAGGACAAATGTAGGAGAAGAAATCCTGTGCCAACCTCTGTAAAATAGCATCATCTCTCAGCCTACAATTCTGGATCCCTTTGACTGATTTGTTTCCTTTATAGCACTTGTTGATATCTAATTGTTTTATGAGCTTATTTTCTATTTTCCAGAGTAGAGTATAATATTGCTATGATAGAGTTCTTTTCTGTTTGGGTCTCAAGTTCTAAAATAGTGCATAGCCTTCAATAAAACTAAGGCTTCTTTTAGTCTCCCAAATTCAAAAGATGGTAGTAAATAAAACAATAGCAAATATGTATGCTTTTATGAGTATTTTTGCCTCCTTCAAAACACAAGTACACAAGTAACACAAGCACATAGGCCTATCTAACCTAAAGTCTTATTATAAACGTTCAAAGTCAGAAAACAAAATTTAGAGCTCTGAATTTTGAGTTTTCTGAGTTTTCAACTCTGAAAACTATCTAAGGGAGTCAGAGAACTGGATTCAACATTTATCTTGATTTAAAATATCTTGACTTACAGAAAAGGGTATAAAATTCTACATACAGATATTCAAGAAACTTTGAATAAATAATTTATACAATCCTCAACATATAAAGCCTTAGGTTTAATGGTGCTATACTGTCTAATTGAGTAAAATTGACAATCAGAGTAAGCCATTCTGAGACAATGATCATTTGTTATTTTCCTTGAAGTTGCCTTTTTTATTTCTCTCCTTAAATATGAAAACAAAAAGTTTAAAATCTAATTATGAAATCACATTATAATTGAGGTTAATATGTTTCCAGTTTAAACAATAAACTGGGTGTTTAGTAGCTAACAGTACCCGGTAACTCTAGAGTTCTCAACCTCTCTCCACCTCAATTTATCAGGACTCCAATAAGAGATGATTGAAGAGCTTAATCAAGAGTGAAAATGAGAGTGATACTGCTGAAATGCAGCACCAGTAGTAGATTTCAAGCTGAGCGGCTAAGACGCACTGCCACTAGAGCATCAGCTCACCTCTCACTCCAGGTGCGTGGTCCAGAGAGCACCTAATGACCCCTGAGGACTTTGTAACTGCCAGTGTCTCAGATATGGCAGGTCCAAATGATGCCTTTGTACTCAGCAGCTTCATTATCACAACCCATCAGGATGTTTTATCAGATATATACTCTCTGAACTCCAATTTCCCACTTCAGAAATGCAGGTAGCAAAAGGGTGGTCTCTCTCCCACTCCACTCCATGACACAGAATTCCCACAGTAGCTATGTAAATGCTGGTTTGCAACTGGAAACACTGGGCATCCTTTAGGACTCCAGGATTTCTGCTGAATTTCATCCACAACTTGCTTAAAAGTACCAAAGTTCTAAGAGCAAAGAAGGAAGCTTAGTAAATAATCTACATAAGTCTTGTCCTGCATAAAAAAGGAGCAGAAAGTGGGAGGAAGAGGAATAACTCACTTTGAAAGATTCAGGACTAGAAAGGCTGCCTATAGCAGAGGGTTATTTCCCTCTTCCTCGCCTCTGGGATCAATAGAACTGAAGCCTAATTTGACTTTCTCCTCTTTCTAGTGCCCTTGCCTCCCTCCAAATTTAGTACATATTTGTACAGTCCCTAATACCAGTGGTTCCCAATCTTTTTGGGACCCGGGATTGGTTTCATGGAAGACAATTTTCCATGAGGTGGGCATCACAGTCTCATAAGGACCATGCAAACCAAATCCCTCACATGCATGGTTTATAGTGGATTTAATGCTCCTGTAAGAATCTAATGCCCCTGCTGATCTACCAGGAGGAGGAGCTCAGGCAGTGATGTCAGTGATAAGGAACAACTGTAAATACAGATGAAGCTTTGCTGTCCTGTCACTCACCTCCTGCTGTATGGGCCTGTTCCTAACAGGCCACAGAACAGCACCAGTCCACGTCCTAGGGGTTAGGAACCACAGCCTCATGACATTTACCATTCTTTTCAAAACTTTCTGTTAATTTACACCCTTGCTTTTTCGGTTTTGTCTCTAATACTAGAAAAACTTGTACTGTACTTTTCCTCCAAAAGCATGTGGCAGGGTTCTGGGATCACAGAAGATTTTCCCATTTGTTGGTGGCTTCATTGATAGATTGACTATCGTATTCTGCAGTATCTTTTGTTACAACATGTAAAGCTGCCTTGGCTTTCCCAGGTCCTTCTGCTGCAGTGCCCTCCAACCACCACCATCTTCCACAGCATCTCGGTGCAAAATGGCACACCTAGCTAGGTTCTGACGTGTGCATTTTAGACACCTCAGGAAAAGAAAGCCAAGATAAAAAAGTTAGCTCTTCACTTGTCTCTGCGTTGTTTTGATATACTGGAATCAATATGTACCCTCTAGAGATCTTCACCCAATGAATCAGAAGTTCTGAAATTTCCTCATCAGAGCACCTCTTAATCCCTTTCCATCATATAGCTTCTGTGCCAAAGCTGAGAGGAAGAATAAAATTATCTCTCCATCATACCTTTAATATTTTTGAGGATCATGTCAGTGTTCTGGGGAGACTCATTTCACAAAGACATCTATAGATAGGTAGATTGTTTTTCTGTTGTTGCCATCAGCAAGAAAAGAATCAACTTCATTTTTCAAACAGATGCTCTGGTTTTGATTTTTTGAGTCAAGAAAGGAAAAGAAAAACTTGGGGAGAAAAAGCCCAGAAAGATATCCATGCTTTTTACAAAGGCATGAGTGCCTGAGTGCAACTCTTGGCTTAGTTCATAGCAGGTTCTCAGTAAACCTCGTTACCTGGAGTAAATTTTTATAACATTGATTTTGGGTGAAAGTATCTGAGTGCTTTTTAAGAGCAGAGATTTAGGATCACCTATATTGTTGGTTGCTTTCTTGACCAATCCATTGTTGAAACACATTAGCCGCGAAATCCTTCATGTGGTGTGACAGAGGCAGATTTGAGTTTCTGTATGCACCAAAATTTCCAGTTTCCATCCCTAATTCTGTATATCTCTAGACTCTCAGCTTACATAATTGACTATAAATGATTTGCTAAGATCTTATAATCAAGGATCACATGGATATCCAATTCCTTTCCTACTGAACTCAATGAAGCAAAACTTGGGTGAGAATGGCTTCTAAGTACGGACAAGAGAGGCTCCCAGAGGGGATAGATGAACACAAAGGTACATCTGACCTTCTTCCTCCCCTGAGGATAATGCTTGTGAATCTACATGATCAGGTTCTTCCAGATTGGCTGATGAAGAATTCCAGCTCTTGGCAGAAAAGGCTGATAAATCCAGTTCATAATATTTACCACGTGTATAATTTTCAGCATTTTTAAAGACCAACTTTCCATTTGTTCAATTTCTTCATTTTCATGGCTGCTTCCATCTGAATGGTCAAAGGCCTCTGTCCTAAGTTTGCCAATCCCAAGATAGCTACCCTTCTCTCTCTGACAGAAGTTCAAAGAATAGTCTCAATTCTCCTAATTCTAAGCAACCCACTCACATTCAGTCTTCTCAATGCTCAAAAAGGAGACCATGACAGTTAGGTGCAAGTTTTGGTGGTGTTTTTACCCCCATGTACATAACAAAAAAGTTGCTCAATGCTGATGTTAGATGAGTTCAACTGGACATAGAAAAATCATGACATTGAAGATGATTCTAAAAAACAACACATCTTCATATTCCTTCTTTGTTTTCTTCATTTCAGGCAAGATTGGGAGCATTCAAGGTGGTAAGGCCATAGATGGCTTCCTTTATTTCATTATCTTCTGTTTCAGAAGTGGCCACAAAATGATGAGGACATAGCCCTGCTTGTTTCCACAGACACGATTTATTCATATAATGCATATTATTATGCTAGGTGCCATGTTATCTACTTCTAAGCTGCCTTCATTTTGAAAACACAGCATAAATCTGACCTCTCCAAATTGTCTCTGAGAAAAAGGATTGAAGGAGAAAAAATTCTCTCTCTTGGGTTTTTTCACATTTTTCTTTTAACCCTCTGGGGTTTTGTCACACTTATTCCTAATGGTCTCCTCTCTTCTCCCTCAATAAGGTTCTTTGCTGCCCTCTCTCCCTGACCTGACTGTAGACAAAGATTCTGGATATTCTTAGCACAACAGAGGTAGCCTTGAGCTCTCAACAAAACTTTAACCATATATAAAATTAAAAACAAAAACAAAAGCAATGATGACAAAAAATATAGATTATGTAAAAAACAATCACATTTTCAACATGTAAGTTTTTGATTTTAAGCATTCCCTACAAAAGGAAAGCAGAGTCTTCTTTTTGGAGTACAAGAAAGGGCTCCTACTAGTAAGAACTTGTTAGTCTGGGAATTGTTGAAATAACTCCAAAAATAGCATTTTCTTCCCTCCAAAACTCCTAGGCCTATTGCTTATAAGCTCTGTTTTGTTTTCTCTCTTTTTCTTTAAGGTTGAATCTATTTAAGCCCTTGAGAATGGAACACTGTCCTAGTTCAAAGCCCTCATGACCAGAGGGTTCTGTACACTATTTCCAGTTTCCAGTTGGAGGAAAATCACCTGTGAAACTTAAGACAGTCATCATTGACAGTACAGAGACATAGGATGACATGGTGAGCCAGTTTTTAGCTATGTTATCCAGTAGCTGGGTGACCTTGGACATATCACTTTCTTTCTATGCCTCTGTTTCCTTGATTATAAAATGGGAAAAGTAATAGTACTCAATTCACAGCAGTTTTTTTATTTGTTCATTTTTGTAAGTATTAAATAAATAAAAGACTTTTGTTTTTGTTGACATCAAGGCTCCAGAGAACAAGGAAATCATCTCTCCTTTCTCAGCCCATCTCCAGCCGTCAGTGGAGTTTTTATATATAATTACATTGTATTTAATTTAGACCTACAAAAACTCATCCCCAGGGAAATTATCTTGCAAACACAGGTCTATAACAGTTCCCCAGTGTAACGATCCCTTAACCTTTCAGTAACAGTTCATCTAAAAAAATACTGCTTGATCACCTACTGTGTTTCAGGTCTTATGATAGGTGCCAAAAATGTAAAAGTAAGTGGGGAGAGAAGAGGAAATACAGGTGCATTCCTGCTCTAATGGAAAAATAAGCAGAGCTACAGATGGCTAGTAAAATTATTGTCTGTTTGGGAATCACACAGTGTGGTAGTAAATCTCCAAAGATGTTCCTCTGTCCACTTTGACTTCAGGTGTTCATGCCCTTATGTAGTTACACTCACACATTGCAGATGGACTGGCCCACGGTGCATTATAACCAACAGAATAAGGTCAAAGTAACACCAGGCCAGTTTCAGGTCTGAGCTGTAAGTAGGCCTGACAGATCTTGCTGGGTTTTTTATTGTTGTTGCTGCTGTTTGCTTTTTGTTTGGTTTTGCTTTTGATGGGTTTTAAGTCACCATTATGTAGTCCAGCTCCCTGCTAGAGAGACCCTGTGGAAAGGCCACGTGAAGAGGGGCAGATCTCAGACTACGTGGAGAGAGACAATCCAAGTAGAGCTCACCTTCCAGCCAACTCGCCAAGGTCCCAGACATGACAGTGAGATCTCCTGGATGCTCCAACCCTGCTGCAAGCCCCAGACCCAGCCAGCATCACCTGGACCAGGAAAGGCTCACCTCAGTCCAGTCAACCCACAGGCAAGGAGAAGCAATAAAATGGTCATTGATTTAAGCTACACAACTTCAAGATAGTTTGTTATGCATCAATAGAACCTCTTTACTGCCGTTTTTACTTGGATTACTTTGGTGAGAGTATTGAGCCTTCAGATAGCTCAGTTTCCTCAACTCTAACTTGGGACAAGAATAATATTTTAAATAGCCACCATAAGCACCAGAGATAATATGTGTAGAATACCTGGCATTTATTGTTAATAAATAGTAGTAATTACAGGTGATTAGAGGTTGTTAGTTTTTTGACACATTCTCAAAGGATTTTTATTTCAAATTGGTATCCTGACAACTATCATGTGAACCCAAAGTTGCTATTCATGTTTGAGGAGGCTGCTTCCTCCCTCTATTTGCATAAAGTCAGTCAGGGTTGAATGTGAACAGCTCTTTCTACACATAAAATTCAAGAGATAAGAACCTATAACCTATCTGACATATTCTGCATTTTTAAAACAACCCTCTTGCTTTATTTTGTATAAGCAAAATATGTATTCATTTGTTATGCCAATATCGAGGAATGAAAATTGTTAAACATTGTATTACAAAGTTCTCACCCTTGACTCTAATTTAATGCTTCCTGAGAAGTTTCGGAAGATTTGTAAAATAAATGATGTAAAACATGGGACGTTTGGGGTATGACAAATCTCATTTATTTTCACTGTCATCACTCACCCTGGTACATAATACCTATTTCGTGCAGACTGAAATATTGCAGGTGTTTTCAAATAATATTGGACTATGGAGAGATCTCCTAAATTTCTCATCTGGTCAGTTTCAGTTGCAATCCACATCCGCCAACCTTCTGTATATGTGTGCTTTAAAAGCTTCAGCTTCTTATGCCAGCGTTCCTATAGCCCATTGCACAACCAATGTCCAGCCAAGAAGAACTCGAAAAGAGTTCCTGACATTCCACAAGGCACGTAGGATTGAAGAACAAGGAGGCGAAAGATAAAACTAGTTATAACTATTCATTAGTTTTTGGTACATCAGATAATTTGTGCAATGGCTTCAGGGCTTTAATTGAATCACTTTTCCCACCTTGTCTTAATTTTAATTATGCAGCAATCATTTTTATCAACCTGTGCAAAGGAACCATATGAAAATGTGACATATGACAATATACATTTACCTAAGCTCCAGGACTACAGTGACCTACAGGCAATTAGCTACTGCCTCTAGCACTGAAACAGCCAATTAAAGAGTTAACGAAATGCCCTCCAAATCACCTACATGTTCAGGTTTTCTGGACTGCCAGGAACGTTGCACTTCAACTGATATAATTTTTGACTGACTGATTTAGTAAGTCTACATCTGCTAAAATTCCAGACTCATGCCTGTAAAACTGAGGAGTCAGGTTTTATGAGGTGCTTTCACTGTCATTAAAGACGATCCCACCTTAGCCCTTCTCCTAACAAGACAATCTTGCAGCCGTCATTAGGAGATGTGATACTAGCTTGTCATCATGGAAAAAAAATGGCTTGCTAGGTCAATGAGGATGGTACTGAGTTCATCTCAGGGATGTAAGACATTCATTCTAGTGACTATAAGCCAGAGACTAAGTATAAAGAAGAAAGAATGTCAGGAAGAGAGACCAAGAGAAAGGAGGGAAGGAAGGAAGAAGGACGGAGGAAGGAAGGAAGGAAGGAAGGAAGGGAGGGAGGGAGGGAGGGAGGGAGGGAGGGACGGAAGGACGGAGGTAAGGCAGGCAGGAAGGTGGATGAATAGAAAGGCCGAGGTCGGGCGGGAGGGAGGACGGCACC
>CAUYRH010115506.1:0-18043 GCA_963574655.1 Perodicticus potto | reverse complement strand
AGGTCCCCTCCCTCCTTCAGGGTAGTCACTCATCTGAGGACCGTCACCCGGTGTGACCTGGAGTCCAGGTGAGGAAGGTCCCCTCCCTCCTTCACTGTGGTCACTCATCTGAGGACCGTCACCCGGTGTGATCTGGAGTCCAGGTGAGGAAGGTCCCCTCCCTCCTTCAGGGTAGTCACTCATCTGAGGACCGTCACCCGGTGTGACCTGGGCTCCAGGTGATGGAAGTTCCCCTCTATTGATTGGCATCCACAGTGGCCAACAGGTTTCTTTTCTTCTTCCTTAGCACATTCTCTTAAATCCCCACTTCTTCTCCTCATCCCAAAGGTACATGAAGGAGGGCAGGGACACTGATCCAAACTGTCCTGAAAAGAACAGGATAAAACCAGCACCTCCACCCTAAGAAATACATCTGGGTCTTCAGAGCACTCAGTGCTGACCGACTGTGAGTCAATCTAGAAACTGCGTGTCTCCCACCAGCAGTCACTGAGAAGAGGGTAAAGCAGCATAAACTATCAGGCCAGCGAAGAGGGTAAAGCAGCATAAATTATCAGGCCAGTGAAGAGGGTAAAGCAGCGTAAACTATCAGGCCAGTGGGGCATGGGAGCCCCTTCCCAGACTGTTGTGTGCCCATACAAACCTGCCCTTACTGGCAGGTCAAAATTTTTTCACTATGTTCTAAAACTGACCCTACCAGCTGGCCACTATTCAACCTTGAGAACACCAGGGCACCAGGCAGTATTTAGCAAAGAACTTTAATTTGCACTCAAATCCTGTGTGTGGAAACATCAGATCTCGGCTTTCTGAGTGTCCCTAGCCACTCCCTACTCTTCCAGTGAACTGCTGTCTGCTCACGGGGATGCAGGTCAGAGCAGAGGTAGCAAATGTTTACTAAGAAGCCACTTTTTATCTGGCGTAATAATTGGACTTTCAAGACCCAGGAGAGAATTCTCAGACAGGACTCCCGTTCTAAGGAGGTTATGATCCCAGAGAGGAAAATATAGAGGAGGAGGAGAACACACCCTTGGGGGAGTTGGGGGGTAGATGCTGTGTGTGCAGACTCTGGGGCCCAGGGATGGCAGGACCAGGCTACACTGGGAGCCTCTGGATAAACTGAGATTGAAGCTGGAGACGGGCCGAGGGAGAAGAACGTGGGTATGTGGGTATTATTACTCAGAAAGCTTTTCTGGGAGGACCAGATGGGCCTCTGCCCGGGAAGCAGACCAGTGAGAGCTGCCCACACCGGCCTGCTCCGTGAAGCTGTGGAGCCCGCAGCAGTCCCAGAGCAAAGCCTCGGGCTCCACCCGAGATGGGAAGGGACACTTCTGCACAAATGCAGATGCAAGAAACAAAACTTCCCTCTAAGTTTGCTCACCCCACCCAATTCTCTAACTGTTGTACCTCGGTACACCACAGTAGTAATGTCACAGGAATGCTGCGAAGTCACACACAAATACAATAGTTCATTCCAGGTCGGAGGCCAGGCAAATGAAGTCACAACACCTGGACGGGTGTCCAGCTTTGTGTGCCGTTGAAGGTTGCCTGACAGCTGAATTTCACATGTGCTTTGAAAGAGTTTTCACCATCCACCCATGATGCTAGCTGAGGAGTCGGGGCTGTCCCTGGTGTCAGGTGTTCAGAGCATGTCAAGGGCAACCACTACCAAGGCTGTGCAGTGAGAGCCCAGGGGGTTGGCTGAAAGCTCCCATTGCCCAGCTTGCTCCTAGCTGGGACACGCTCAGATTTCAGCCTGGAGCAGGGCATGCCAATGCCATGTTTTTAAAACACAGTTGAATTCCCTAAACCCACATTGAGCATATACCAAATGGCTGGCTCTCCTACAGGACTCTCCTGGGGGGGTATGGTGGGCACACACACTTAGGCACACAGCTGCAGCCTCTTCTACACACAAACACTATCTATTCTCTAGAGCTTTAGTGCTCAAAGGGGAGGGGGACCCTGCTGTTTCCACTGAAGTCTCATGGACCCCATCCAGCTACCATACCTGGCGTGTATGGCAGCACCCCTCCAGTAAGTCCTTGACCAAGCAGCCTTGACCCTTCATCCCTGCAACTTCTGAAAGCAGGGCGTCCCTTATTGCAAAACCCAAGGTGATCCCTCACTGGCTCTGAGTAACCAAGGCTTTCCCTCCCCTAATGCTTTCTTCCTCTGCCCAGCCCATCTTTAAATGATCCACTGCAGTGCATCACACATCACTTGGTTGTCTAAATGAGGTGGGGGTCTGCACTGGGATGAGGTGGGGCAGGGGGCTTCTGGGGCTCAGAGTGGTGTCTGGGGCCCAGGTCATGATAAGGCCATCTGTGTGGGCTGAGGTGGCCTAGGAGAGATCCTGGGTAAGATGTGAGAGCCCTGCAGGAGGGTTAGGACAGGATTAGCCCCTGCGCAGGGGTGGCCTGGGGTGGCAGAGCAGGGGTGGGTGGGCGTGGTGAGAAGGACATCCACACAAAAACAGCCAGACCCAGAATGAGTGACAGGGCTCTCTCTGGAGAGGGTGATTATATTTATTAGCCAGGATTTTTCCAAAGAAACAGACCAATAGGACATGTTTTGGTCTTAAGATGAGGGATGGATCCACATAATTATGGAAGCTGAGAAGTCCCAAGACTTGCTGCCTGCAAGCTGGAGGCTCAGGCAAGCCATTAGTGGTGTCCAGCTCAAGCCTGAAGGCCCGAGAGCCAGGGGCCCAATAGTATCAAAGGTCTTCGCAACCTTTTTGTTCCACTTTGACCCTCAAGGGACTGGGTGATGCTACCCTCGTTGATGAAAATCATCTTCATTACTCAGTATATTGATTCAAATGCTAGTCTTTCCCAGAAACGCCTTCATCAACACACCTAGGAATAGCTTGTTACCAGCTATCTGTGATCCTTTAGCCCAGCCAAGTTAATAGAGAAAGTTAACCTCATTGGTATCAGAGCCCAAGCAGGCTAAGCAGGGTGTTAATATGGCCTAGGCCTTGGTGGGATTGGCACACATGGGGGAGTTGATAAAATAAGAACATACCCTACAGCTGGTGGGCACCAGGTTTCTCCTTATAGTAATGAGGAGTTGCAAATACAGAAACACTCTTTTGTGTTGGATTGGCATCAGCCATATGTAGAGGATGCCCAAAAAACATATACAAATTTTAAGAAAGGAAAACATGTATTAAAATTGTAGTACTCAAGTCACATTTGACTTCTGCAATTACAAGAGAGATAAGATACAATGTACAAGATAGCAAATGTTATCAGTATATATTAGTACAATTTTAATAGTTCTTTCCTTTCTTAAAATGTTTATACATCTTTTGCACCAGTGTATGTGAACTAATTTTTTTCAGTCTCTTAAATATGCATATGTGAATAACTACAGGTGCGCATACATTGGTGCTTGAGTCTGTATGTACATGTACAGACATGACAGATTTCCTGTCCTTCCTTTTTGAGAAGTTCTGTGGGCAGCACACCATGATTGCAACTCAGATCTTATTTTTTAAGTACAACAGTCTGCTGGTTAAGTGGTGTGGGAGGTGGACAGGCTGAATTCCTCATGGACCTTCCAACTCAATGTAAAGTGCTCAGCCAAGGGAAAATCTCTGTGACTATCCCTGCATGGGGAAATCAGCAGTGTAGCTGATGCCATCAGCTAGTAGTTTAAGGTGGAGAAGCTGAGATGTCTGTCTGAGGAGATGAGACTTGCTCTCCTCCCTCTCTCTTCTAGTTGCACCATCATCTGGCTGCTTCAGATGTTCCATTACACTATGTCCCTGTTTACCCTTTACCCAACCTTCCTGGGAGCTGTGATCTCCCCTAACATTCTTAACCTTGACTGCTGACTACTGACTGCTGTGCATTCTTGCATGTATAGTCTGTTGGGTACCCAATAAAAAGACGCTGGGAAACAGGATAGATGCTGCATTGTTTTCATGCTACCACCAGGCACCTGAAACTGTGTATGCCCTTACAGGCTTCTGCTTTTATGTACTAAGTTTAATTGGTATAAGTTTCTCTTTTCTTCCTGAGTACCATCTTCCTTCCTGGCCACGGTCCTGGGTTGGGGTCCGCTAGACTCCCAACAGAGTGGTTGATTCCTGGATGGAGGAGAGAAAGGTACAAGGGCCTGAACTATCTCATGTTGAAAATCAAGAATTTGCTTAAAGAATAATGAGGGCATGTCAATACACACAGGAGCTGCTTGAAGAGCTTCCGCTGGCAGTGTCTGGGATAACTGAAGCAGTATGTAAATAAAGGTAGTGGCAGACTGTAATCCATTGAATAAAATTGGAAACCATGAGTGTATGCCTATATAAGAGAGTAAATGAATAAATCAAAAGTTTTCTGAGGAACAGAATATATAGGGTACTCTCAAAATACTACTCAATAAAGTATTTCCTGATTAAACCACACGCCGTGAGTAAAGGGAAAATCTGAAACTATATAGCATGCAATGAGAAGATGGCATCATGTTTGTGATCTAAGTCTGTCAAAGATGTCAAGACCTGAATTCAATCACAAGGACATAGCAGATAAGCCAACGTGGAGGCAGTTTCTACCAACTAACTGGCCAGCTGTCTCCACGCGTCCAGAACAAGAGTCAAGAAAAGGCAGAGAAACTGTTCCAAGATGACAGAGACCAGTGACACGTGACAGCTAAATTCAGCACACAGCTCTGAACCCATCCCTTCAGACGTGGTTGGGACAGTTAGAGGAACATGAATAGGGTGTGAGGATTAGAAATGTGGGGATGTAAATTTCCTGTTTTGATAGCTGTAGTAAAATTCTGCAGAAAATGTTTTTGTTTGTAGAAAATTTACACTGAAGTATCCAGGTGTGAGGGGGCTTTAGTTCAGCAAGCGACTCATGAATGGGGAAAAATATGTCCTGTACTCCCAAGTTTTCTATACTTTTAAGACTATTTCATAATAAATATTATTTTACAAAAGTAAAATTACAAATCTAGTAACATTTGCACATTTTCAATTCCATGTTTTAGGTCAAATGTGACAAATCAACAAAAATATTGCATGTCCCACTGTTAACTATACAAAGATTATTTCTACACTTACCACTGTGATACTAATACTGTGATTATACTTTTCTTTTTCATCTCCACATTTGGTTCTACATAGTATATCAGCAGTCCCCAATCTTTTTGGCACCAGGGACCAGTTTCATGGAAGACAATTTTTTCACAGATGGGGGTGGGGAGGTAGCCTGGCAAGGGGCAGAGCTCTGGCAGTGATACCAAGGGATGGAAATGGCTGTTAACATAGGTGAAGCTTCCCAGGTGGGTACCAGTTTATGTCCCTGGGGTTGGGGACCACAAAGCTATATCTTTATGGATTAAAATAGGAAAATAATTACACCATACCAAATAAATTGAGACCCCCATCCAAAGCTAAGAGAGGTTACCTTCTTTGGGGGCTTGTATTTTATATGGAATCTGAATTGGCACGCACCTATAGTAGTATATCTCACAATGAGAAAGATACCTTGACTCCCTTCTAAAACTATTATGATAATAGAGACCTCAAATCCATGCCCTCCAAATGGGGCAGCCCAAATTATCTACACAAGAGTCACAGGTTACTTCATTCTGCATGAAACACATATGTACATGCCCACACACGTGCACACACGTGCACACATACCCTCATTTTGCCAACAGGTTCTATCCATCTGATACATCTATTTCTTGATTCCTCCATTCCGTCTGTTGGGGCTACCTAGACACTCATGGACACCCAAATATCATTAGAGTTGATTCTCATGTCTTATTTATGTCTGGTTTTTAGATCACACCTTCTAAAGTCAATAACCCTCTTCAATGAAAGTGGAGGAACAGTGGTATGAGAACGGCCAAAATCCTTATGACATCTTAAATGATATACAATTTTCAGCCCCTGATCTACATGGCGAAAGCTGCCAGGATAGTCCAATTTTAGGAAATGTGAGGGCAATTTAATAGCAATCATTTCCCTTCGCCAAAGAACCCAGAGGCTACAAGGATGAAAATAAAAAATAATTATGAAATTACCAGTTTTAGAGATAATGATGTGTGCATAATAAATAGGCTACATTTCCATATATTAAGGCCTTTAGATACATTCATTAATAACATATTTGGGATAGACAAGTGAAAATATATCTAGAGTTCATCTCAAACTTGACAAATATGTTAACTTTTTTAAGTGAAGACATGCAGTTAATATAATACTAACAGACACTCTCCATTCTTCTCAAAATATCTTTCAAAAATATCTTCTAATGCACTTTCTGGTTGAATGGATGTGTACCCACGTGCCTGCAGAAGCCAACCGCCACCCTTCAGAAACACAAGTGCCTCTTTCAATGATTAACACTGCGTCTGTTTCTGATTTCGGGGAGACTCAAGTTGGCATCTAATTTGGTTGGCAGGTGGGATTAGTTTGGTTTTACAGTTGTGCCTTTACTTAATCAAATGAGGACGTCAAGATCCCCTGAGTCTCTCAGATGACTCCGGGACTGTGTCTGCCGGCACCTGCGCAGGTTATTTTATTGTGTTTATGTATGTTGTCTGTTGTTAGACTCACACACACTTGGCATTTAAATCAAACTAAGAAATTCAGGGGCTCTTTATAGCACACTATTTTTTTGTGTTTTAGAAAATAAGAAAACACTGTCCCTATTCCTTAATAAGTTTAAAAAAAGGCAAGGGGAGAGTCTCTCCTAGATGATTTCCTACTATGTATCACACTTATTTTTAAAAACTAATTTGACCTTATTTAATATACACTCAGTGTTCACAGTGCAGAGAGTAAGCGCCTCTGCAACTCCGATTTCCATGTTACGCGCCCTGATTCTCCCCAGTGAGACGCACCAGCTAGCCCTAAGTCAAGGCCTCCCTTTTACTTTCCATGTAATTTTCAGATTTGACAAAATCATTTATACATTCCTGTTCTAACATAACCAGTTTACTAACTTATTAGGGAAAGAATGTTGGCTTTAATCAGAACTATGTATTTCTTTCTTTTTACTTCAATACTTAATTGAAAAGTTAAGACTACATACGTTAAGGAGTCCAACTTGATGATTTGATCTCTATCAAATATGTTGTATGCTAATGACCAAAATAAATTAACTGCCACATCCATTCACCACCTATGTTGCATATGCATATTAGATCCCCAGACCTTTTTCTTCTTATAACAGAAAGTTTATACCCTTGGATCAACATTTACACCATTTCATCTACCACCTAGCCCCTGCTAAGCACTATTTTATTCCTTATTTCTATGAGTTGATTATTTTAGATATCATATAAATGGTGTGGAATGTCCTTCTGTGACTAACTGATTCAATAAGCATAATGTGCTCAGGCTTTATTCAAGTTGTGGCAAATAGCAGAATTCCTTCTTTTCACAAGGCTGAATAATACTCAATTGTATATGTGTACCACAATTTTTTTATCATTTATTCACTGAAATTCAACCTATTTCTGTGTCTTGGATATTATGAATAACATTAATGAACACAGGAGAGCAAATATGTCTTCTAGCTACTGATTTTTTGATTTCTTTTGGATGTATACCCAAAAGCAGACTTGATGGATCAGGTGGTAATTTTATTTTTAATGAACTTCCATGCTATTTCCATTCATGGCTGTATCAACTTGCATTCCTACCAACCGTGTCTGAGTGTTCCCTTTTTTCCACATCCTTGCTAACACTTGTGATTTTTCATCTTTTCAGGAATAACCATCCTATCAGTTGGGAGGTGCCACCTCACTGTGATTTTGATGTGTTTTTCCCTAATTATTAGTGATGATGAGGATCTTTTCATGTGCCTATTGGCCATTTGTGTATCTTCTTTGGAGATGTCTATCTATTCAAGTTCTTTATCCAATTTTTATTTTTTTTAGAGACAGAGTCTCACTTTACTGCCCTTGATAGAGTGCCATGGCATCACAGCTCACAGCAACCTCCAGCTCCTGGGCTTAGGCAATTCTCTTGCCTCAGCTTCCCGAGTAGCTGAGACTACAGGCACCCATCACAATGCCCAGCAATTTTTTGTCACAGTTTGGCTGAGGCCAGTTTCAAACCTGCCACCCGTGGTATATGGGGCTGGCATCCTACCCACTGAGCCATAGGAACCCCCCACTTTGTTCAATTTTTAACTGGTCTGTTTGGTTTTTTTTTTTTTTTTTTTTGCTGTTGAATTGTATGTTTTACTTGTATATATTGGATATTAACCCCTTATCAGATAATATGATTTTCAAATATTTTCTCCCATTCCATAGGTTGCCTTTTCATTATGTTATTTTCTCTGCCATGCAAAAGTACTTAATTTAATGTGGTCCCACTGGTTCTTTTTAGCTTTTCTTGCTTGTGCTTTTGGTATCATATCCAAAAAAATCAGTCCAAGATCAATGCCAAAGAGTTCTTTCCCCATATGCTTTATCATTTCAGGCAGTTTTACCAACACCGTTTATTGACAAGACTATCCTTTCCCCACTGTGTATTCTCAGTGTGCTGCCCAAATGTTAATTGGATGTATTGCATGCTTTATTTCTGGGCTCTCTATTTTCTTCTTTTGGTCTGGGTGCCTGCTTTTTACACCAGCCACCCTGTTGTTCATCACTATAGCTTCGTGATGTGTTTTAAAGTCAGGAAGTGTGATGCTTCTAGCTTTGTTACTCTCTATCGAGTTTGCTTCAGCTATCCAGGGTCTTTTGTGGCTTGATACAAATTTGGAATTACTTTCTTTTTATTTCTATGAAGTGTGCCTTTGTAATTTTGATGTAGATGGTGTTTAATCTATAGATTACTTTGAACAGTATGGGGTTTTTTTAACAATATTAATTCTTCTGATCAAGGAGCATGGAATATCTTTCCATTTATTTGTCCTCTTAAATTTCTTTCATCAATGTCTAACAGACCTTTCACATCCTTGGCTAAATTTATTCCTCAAAATATCATTGTTTTTTGATGCTAAATGGGATTGTTTTATCTTCTTTATCCCATGATTCATTGTTAGTGGAAACACAAGTGATTTTTTGAGGGTTGAATTATATGATACAGCTTTCCCAAATTTGTTTATTAATTCTAACAATTTTTTGATGGAGCTTTTAATGTTTTAAATGTAAAAGATCATGTCATCTTCTAACAAAGACAATTTTACTTCTTCCTTTCTGATTTATTCGGGTTTGTTATGTTTTGTTTTAATTTTTGGTGGTGATGGGGTTGTGGGCTTTTTGTTTGTCTGGTTGGGTTTTTTGTTGTTGTTGTTTTGTTTTGTTGTTGCTTATTTCCTGTGGTTACAATGTCCAATATTATGTTGAATAAAAGTAGAAGTGATGAGAGTGAGCATCCTTGCCTTGTTCGTGATCATAGAGGAAAAGCCCCTCACGTTTCACTAGGAAGCATGATGTTAGCTGTCCACTGTGGGGTTGTCATGTATGGTCTTTGTCATGTAGACTTGCACCCATTCTATACCTGATTTACTGAAAGTTTTTATCATAAAACATGTTGAATTTTGTCAAGTGCTTTTCTGTATGTATTGAGAAGATCATATGATTTTTTAACCTTTACTCGGTTAATATGGTGTATCACATTTATTGATTTGTGTAGGTTGAACCATCCTTGCATCCCAGGGATAAATCCCACTTGATCACAGTTTATGATCCTTTTAATGTACTGTTGAACTCAGTTTGCTAGTATTTTGCTGAGTATTTTCTCATCTACGTTTGTCAGAGATACTAACCTGTAATTTTCTTTTCTTGTAGTGCCCTTATCTAGCTTTCTTATCAGCATAATGCTTGCCTTGGAAGATGAGTTTGAGAATGTTCCTTCCTCCTCAGTTTTATATAATGATAACAAATCATGAGTGGTCCGTTTGTTTTTCAGTTCTCTCCAATGGGCTTCTTTCAAATGAGACATGTATGTAGAATTGTCACATATGTTATGGATGGAAAGGGATCAATTGTTTTTGTTGCTTTTGCACAAATACTCCTTGTGTATCTGGCCATCACATTTGCATTCAATTCTATGCTACTTAAAAAATTGCTACAAAATTTGTGACTTAAACAATACATTTATCATATTGCTGTTTCTGGGGTTGACGGTCTGGGCATGGCTGTGCTCAGGGTCTCACAAGGCACCCAAAGTGTGCTACATTTAATCTCCATCAGAGGTTGGAGAGAAAATAACTCCACATCTAGACTCCCTCAGGCAGCTGGAAGAATTTGGCTCCTCGTGGTTGCAGGACTTAAATTCTCATTTTCTTGTTGACTGGTGGCTAAGGGTGCTGTCAACACTAGAAGCTCCTTGCGTGTGGCTCTGTCACATGAGCGTCCCCTCCCTTCTTCAAACCTGTGAAGGAGAAACTTGCACATGCCAGAAGCATGGATATTCTGTGTGTGCATATGTATGTGTGTGTTGTAACACATCCTGTCAACTTTGCCATATACAACAAGACTTGGTGACAGAGGAGATTAAATGGCAAGAACAAGGGGCCACCCTATGGTCTGTTTGCTACAACATTTAAATTAGGAAAGATGTCACTGTTTCGGTATTGCCAGGGAGACTCCCCTGTGGTTCTTTGGGAAAGGTTCTTATAATTAAAAGCTAACAACCCTCCTAGGAAAAGGCTGGGCTTTCTGAGAGAGAATCCTCAAACCTCACCAATAAGCTCCAACAGGAATCTGGTCTTGGAAATTTGTTCTTTCAGTCTTTCAGTAAAATGGCCTCTCTCCTTGCTGCAAATTCAGTGAATCAGCTAAAAGTAGACATTTGTCTCTGTTGTTATTGTAGCACTTAATGCAATGTGTCCAACAGACTTTCAGATTTCGGCCATGTGTTCATGTCCCAGCTCTAGAAAGATAATGCTCCCCCCTCACTTGGTGGTACTTATCTGAACCTCCTTCACACCTGTTACCAGTTCCCCCCTTGTCTTAAGCTCTTTGTACAACTATCTGCTTGGTCACTACTGTTACACTGAAATTGACTGGAAGTAAAAGAAGAATGTTTTCTTACTCTCTGGCATCTCACAGCACCTAGCATGCAGCCTGGCACATAGTAGATTCTCAGTTAATGTCACTGATTGCATAAATAAATAAATAAAATAGAGTTCACTAAGGAAATTAAAACCTCTCTTGAAGGTTTGAGGGTGTGCATTGATTTTATATCATTTTATATTTTCCACATGTCTGATATATTTAGATCAAAGGAACAAATACGAATTGACATCAACTCAATGACTGAAAAAGGTACTCACATGTTCAATTAGGTACCTAGGTCCTTAAACAAATGCATGAAACTTTAGAGGTTATTATCTCTAAGTTTAAAGTAAGCAGTCAATAAACAGGTCTTGACACACTGTGGGTAGGTATGCAGTGAATGAGACGCGTCTTCCTTTTAGAAATCCTATAGATTAAAGACATATATATTCCGATCCAGAAAGACAACACCCGTGTCAACATCTGGGTGCCCCCTGCCCTGACCCCCCGCAAGCACAGCCCTCTCTCACAATGAGCAGAGGGTCCACAGGCTGGAACATGTGCCCAGCATCTGGGAGTGTGCTGCTGCCTCCGTTATCACAGAAAGTGCAGATATAAGACAAGGGTAAAATGACCGAAATCTTATTTACTAACCTAGGTTTTGTTCTTTAAAAAAAATTCTTGTATTTACCTGCTACTTTAATTTAAAAAAACATTCTTTTATGCCTTAAAAATAATATTTAAATATCAGTAAGTGACCTTAGCCTTGACCGTTGGGTGTATAAATAAAGTCTCAAGTGTGCATTCTCCTTTTTATTGCTCTTTTCTTCTTCCTTCACCTTCCTTACTCCTCTTTCTCCTTTCTCCTCTTCCTCCTCTTTCTTCCTCTTCTTGTAAAACTAAATAGGCAGGTGAACACCAGGAACTATAAAGCACACAGGTGTGCTGAGGTGCAGAGGTGCAGTGCAATGGCAGGTTTCCGGGGCTGAGACCCAGAGACCCTGCACTAGTCCTGATGTACCCTGACCCTGAGAGCAGATCTGGCTTGCTCATCTGTAAAAGGAAGCTACTGGAGTAGGGGATTTCAAAAGTTCTTAGAAAGGTACCATGCATTTGGAAATAAATCGCAAGAACCTTTGAGATCATAGTGAAGATCTGGAGGGTTAAGATACATAGTTTCAGAATCAATGATAATTACTTTTTTTACTATAGAAAACCTCACCACTCTTTTCCAGATGTCTTTTCCATTGAACACCCTCAACATTATTTTTCATTGTGTTTCTGGGACTGTTTCTAGTTTCAGTTCACATGCACTGACACCTCTGAAATGCTTTCTAAGTTGGGAGTTCATCTGGGAGAAGTCAGAACGAAAGTGAGCCACCTCCCGAGCTGCTAGAGGCTCTCCACGGAGATGGCAAACCCACCCAAACTGGTCCTTCTTGCTAAAAACTTCGGGTTCCCTTCTCTCCCCATGCCACATTGCTCACAGAATCTAAATAGAGGAAACAGTGAGGTTTTAATATCAGTGTAAAGGTTTTATGACGTGCTTATCTCTCCTTCCCCAAGCTATTCACATCTTTGTGTCTAAGGTAGAATTTATTGAAAATAAAATGCAAGGATGTACTAAAGTCATAGAAACTTTAGCACTGGAAAAAGCCTTGATTTAATCCAACTGTACTATTTTTTGATTTTATAATTTGTTCCAGATCATCAAAATATTTTATAATAGACTTGACTTGCCTGAGAATTCCATGGCAAATATGGAGGATAAAAAAATGGAGGAAAAGGGAATGTTTACTCATACCTAAGATACTGCTATTTTTTTCTATTTTCCTATACATGAGTATATGTGTGTGTATGTGTGTTTATATATGTATATATGTACAGTCATTTGTTTCACACACATGACATCATTTAACCCTCACCTCTGGCATGCAAGTTTTCCCTTATCACCTTCATTTTAAAAGATGAAACAGAAGTTCAGGAAAGCTAAGTGACTTTCCTGAGGTCAACAAGTAAACTAAATAAAGAACCATGTCAATGCTGAGATTTAAATTCGGATCTGATACCAAAGTCTGTGAGGTTGATCTTTTACCTTGCTAGCCACAACAAAGGGAAATCCAGTAAGTTAAAGTTTAGTGATAAATTGTTAAATTCTGAAGAAAACTCATTTTTTCCCTTGTATTCAATTCCCAGAGGTTTGGGGGTTGTTAACCACTCTCTAACACACAAGAGGTTTTGGTCCAACTGGTATAAAATGTGTTGGAAAATTTCCTCAGAGTAAAGGAAAATGCATGAGTATGTGATCACTGCCAGAAACTGGCAGGGAAGGTAAAGATGTAGAGGTTTAGGTGAAGTGTTTTATTTATCCAGAATTTTCTCTTGGGATTTTCCAGATGGCCACAACTCCTTTGCAGTCACGAGAGTCTGGAGAGGCCTCTCTATTCTCTCTGGTTACTCCAACCATAAGCACTGCCTGGGGGATTCATATAACTTGCCTGATGATGCCACCAATACACAGTGGTATGTTGGTAAATGTGTATCAAAGAACTCTTTGGACAAAAACAGGTCCTGATTTGTGGCATTTGCCTATTTCCATGGTGTAAATACAACCACCATGACCAATTCAATCCTATAAATGTGGCCTCGTTGACCACAAGTTGGAAGAAAATGAATAGTCACACAACACACACATAGATGAAAAGTGAATTATCTCAAGAGCATGGTTCATAGTAACATGCAATAAAATAATTAAGAGACAATGAATTTTGAAAATTATCTTTTCAAATATAACCTTTTCCTTGTTAGTAAAGATAGCTTGTTGCGTGCATACACTTCCACTCACTTATTTCTGAGGCTTCATCCTTCCCAACTGTAAGACTCTAGAAAGATGTTCAAAATGTATTTTTGCAAAGTAAATGCTGTAATCTGTTGACTTTCATTTTATAATCAATAGTGCATTCTCATAGTTACTCAAATAGCCACTTAAAAATGGAGACTTGCTACCTTGCAGTGTGTGGGGCCTGGTAGAATCATATGGTCAGCAATTTAGCACTTTCTTAGATAGAAAGGGCTGGGCTGGTTTCTACATGGACCTCAAAATCTCACTTTTTTTCTCTCTGGCAATAAATTCTTCACAAGTCCCTTTCCTGGGCCACAGAAATATTTCCCTGGGAGACATCTACTGATAATACCCAGAGTTAGTTTTTGCTTTCATTTTTATTTTTTATCCAATATGTGAACAATACATTTCAAAAAGGCAGATAATTTCCTAAAGTATTATGGAATATAATCGCCCTATCTTTTCCTCTATTCAAAAGAAATTTTAACTCTTTCAGCTAATTCTGTAGATGCCAACATCTATTTCTCTGTATAAGTAGCTTAGAATGCAACTTTAGATTTTTCTAATTTAGACTTTATCTCTTAGTATTATAAAGCTGAAGGTGGAGATGTAGCCTCAAATCCTTCATTGCTTCTAAATAGTCATTCAAAGAACCCTCTTGCTCTCAGCCTCCCCTGTACTCCAACTGTGGGAGGCACCTATAGACCATCCCCAAACCTTGTGCAAAATGGGGATTTTCTCAGCCTTTCGCACTGGTGATTAAAAACCCAACTTTCTTTGCTCTGCTAAGTTAGTTGCTCCTTGGTTTCTTACTTTGTAACTTCTAAAGATTTTGTGACGAAACTCAGAGAACTCTTGCTCTCTTTGGTTCTGTGAGGTATACGATTTTGCTAATGTGTTCAAGGAATATTGTTGGAAAGGTCTGAGGCAAAGGCAAGTGTTTAGTCTGCCTGTAAACAGAGGCCCCCAAATTAATATTTCCCCTTCCAGCTTCAATTTTTAAATACTTCTATGCCTCATGAGTGCAATTACCCTGAGAATACCACAACCCCCCTAAAAAAGAAGTATCAGCAAAGTTACAAATGACTCCATCATTCTATACACCCTATTTCTGTCTTTGCTTACATTCTTTAATAAGTCTGAGCCATTTCTAATGATTCTAAGGTGTTTGTTAATCCCTCATCTATTAAAGTGAATATAGGAAAATATTCATTCAGATAAAATAATGGTATGATTATACCAATTTAAAAATGTGTTGTGCTTTCTCAGTTTTCACTTGAAGTCACTTTTATTAGTGTTTTATTTTCTCAAATACTCGATGAATGTTATCCAACTTTTGCAAACAAGAAAGCAGAGTCATAGATGTCTAATTTATCTGAAGATACTCATCTGGAAAATAACGACGGCAGAACATCAAACCAAGACATCTCCCTACAGATTCTGTGGCGCATCCACAAGCCAGGTCAGCTTTCCTTTTTTTTTTTTGTCCACAACTACATTGACAAGGTCCCATTTTGCCCATAAGTGAAAACCAGATTTAACTGCACTGAGCTTGTTTCTTTGCAGATGAGGAGAACAAGTTACAGGGTCCAGTCGGGTCCTGTTAGTTAAAAGAAGAGGGTTGTCCTGACTAGTACAAACTCAAGCCCAAAAGCCACATAGAAAAAAAGCAGAAGAAGCCACCAAGTTGAAGCCTTAAAACTCAAGAGAATCAAGCATACAGGATTGAACTGAATTTTCAGCACCAACAACAAAGCTGTAGATCAGTATGAGGCTGAGTCTCCACTTCCCTGCCCTAGATGAAAATCCTGCATCGAAGGTCCAACTCTCAGCCTCGGGATGTGACCGTATTTGCAGATAGGGCCATTGGGGGTAATTAAGGGAAAGTGAGATCATTCGAGTGGGCCCTATTCCAATATGACTGGTATCTTTATAAAAAGAGAAAATGTGGACATAACACAAAGGGAAGGCGACACGAAGTCACAGAGAGAAAACAGCCACTTACAAGCCAGAGAGGAGAGAGGCAGAGCGTAGACCCTTCCAACATAGTCCCCAGAGGACCCGTCTGATGACACCGGGGGCTTCTGGCCTCCAGACCTGTGTTCAAGTCACCTGGTCTTAGCACCTGTTGCACCAGCCCTAGCAAATGCATTTGGGACTCTAAAATTTAACAAATCTAAAAGGAGTCTACCCATCAACCCAGAAGCATTTGACCAACTATAGTCATCACTTCTAGGCATTTATGGTGGTTCAAAGATTTAGGGTTATTCTTTAAGAAACCTCACAATCAATCTGGGAGGAATCTGAATATTAGAAGGGAAGAGGACCACATTCCATGGCCATGTTCTGCCCTTGCCCAAGACACCTGACAGCCACCTGCCACCTGCTACCTGACTCAGAGCAGCAGCAGGCTGGCCACTGTTGGCGTGCCCTGTCTTTCCTTGTCCTTCCCCCTCTCCACCCCATCTAGGCTCTCACTATCATAAACCGGGGTCCCCTGAAGTTTTATTCTCTCTCAGTCCAAGTCTGTGGATGCTTGGTAGGTCTTCCCCATGCACAAAAATACATTTTTTCTTATAAAACTCTCACTGAGTCTCCAAAACTCAGCTTAAGTGTGGGGATCTCCAGGCAACTCCCTAAGCACCTTCTGGGACCAGCTTAGATGTTCTTTCTCTTTGGTCCCACCTCATCCTGGGGTCCCTGTGTGACCTGCCTGCACTTCTTCTACCCCCACGACTCCATGGGTCTCGCCTGTGGTGACTGTGCAGGGCCCTCTGCTAGTGGAGGGACAGTCCGTGCATCACCAGCACTCCACTCCCTCTCCCAAACACACACTAGACATGTCTTTGTTTGCTTTGATGCACATAAGAGCTTTTGCCTAACAACTGGGAGAAAAGCAATTGGAAAAAACAGAAAAGACAGAAAAGCATCCTCACATCAGCCCCCTTGGGGATTGGTTTTAAACACCAACATAAATACAAACCACAGGCAAGGGTGACCGGGCTCCTTCAGAGCAGCAGCATGCTCAGTGGGGGCGAGGCCTCGGGGTCCCAGAGACCCTTTTAAGAGATCCAAGGGTTTGAAGCTATTTTACTAAGATGTACTGAGACATGCTCTCCCCTCTCCATTCTCCTCTTCTCAATGGTGTTTGCCGGAGACTAGAGAAACCTAAAGGCAGAATGTGTGGCCGGGGTTGTCATGCGCCCTTCCGCGCTAGAAAGGTCTCCACTGCATTCTCCAACTCAGTAAGTGCCGAATGAGCAGGAGGTCTGCAGGCACATAACACACTTTAAGAGTGTGACAAGTTCCTGTGACCAGAACGCTAGAGAGCCACAGCTAGAGAGATGTAGGAAGGTCTGTGTGATGCAAAGCTGTCTGACCCCAAGTGCCAAATGCTTGCTCCGTGCTGGGGAAGGACCATTGTCTCTGCCTCTGTACAGAACCCACGTGGATGTCTAAATATCAGGGAGCGAAAGTTTGGAAAACATCGCAACAGCCACATTGGTGATGGCCTAACACTATAGCTGTAGCAAAACCAATTATTAAGGAAGCAACAGAGAAGAAGGAAGGAGGTCATAGGAGCGGGGGCAGGCGTGGGAATAGGCCACATCTGAATGTTATTTCAGATCCAAACATCCAGCCACCTCTGCTACTTCAAATGATCTTAAATGAAGACGTAAGTGTACGATAAATAAAAATAAGCCTCAGTGCATGGTGCAATGGCTTTTAGAAAATCCGTGTGCCACGTTTGAAGGGTAAGGAGATGGGTGGCAAAGTTTTTTTCTACTGAGATGGAGCTATCTGTGGTTAATTATCACAAAACCTATTTACTTTTCCCAAGTTTCCTTCAGGTCTTTGAAGAACTTCACTGAAAGATTTCACTGAAAAAGTCTGGCAAATTATTCCTCTAATTAATTATTAACAAAGTTCTAACCTAAATTCCAACGGATGATTTTCATATATTTACAAAATAATTCTAAATTCATAATGATGAAAATGTAAATAATGATTACTTTAAATATGCTTAAGAGAATAATGCAGGGCAATTTAGTTCTACTAACTAAACAGTAAAACTGGTTTTAATTTGAAGGGTCAGGAGAAAACTTCTAAATACGGATCAAAATTGTTTTCACATAGTAAATGAGAAAATATCATGAATGTTATATTAATCAGGTTGATAAAAATATCTCCAATTGTATGTGAAGCCCACACACTGTACTCCTT
>CAUYRH010115505.1:0-10681 GCA_963574655.1 Perodicticus potto | reverse complement strand
CGCCAGAACTTGTCCCCATCTCTGGATGTGCAGATCACCTCTCTCAGATTAATGTTCATCCAGTTGTCACAGCTCACCAGGTGCCCATTGTATGTCTCCCCATTTTTGAGCTCCACCAACATGGGGTGATTCTGAGCAGTTTTCAGCAGTGACAAAGGAAGCATGGTGTCAGCGGGGACCGGAGCCGCCGGCCACTTCCGCTGCTACAGCAGCTCACGCTCCCGCCTGTCGCCGCCACTCGGCGCGCCTAGTTACCATCCATCATTAAGCTCAACTTGAGTGACATCACAATGGGTGTTGCCTTGAGTAGCCATTATCCTCCTGACATCACAATGGGTATTGCCATGGGTTACTATCTTTGTGCTTAACATTAGTGACTTTTTCCTGACATCACAATGGGTGTTGCCCTGGGATGATGTCTTTTAGCTTTACCTTAGGGACTACCTTCTCACGTCACAATCGGTGGTGGCCTGGGTTGCCATCTTCCTCCTGACTTCACAATGTGGGTTTCCCTCAGTTACCATGTTGAAGCTTAAACTTAGTAACTTCCTCCTGACATCACAATGGGAGTGGCCCTGGGTTACCATCTTTAAGCTTAACCTTAGTGATTTCCTCCTGAATTCACAATGGGTGTTGCCTTGGTTAAAGATGTTATACCTGGGCAAAACCCATTATAATGACAGGAGAAAGTCACTAAGGTTAAGCTTAAAGATGGTAACCCAAGACAACACCCACTGTGATATCAGGAGGAAGATGGTAACCCAGGTCAACACACTTTGTGATGTCAGGAGGAAGTCACTAAAGTTGAGCTTAAAGATGATAACCGAGGTTAGTACCCATTGTGACATCCACAGAAACTCACTAAGGTTAAT
Source organism: Perodicticus potto (assembly GCA_963574655.1). Lineage (NCBI taxonomy): Eukaryota > Metazoa > Chordata > Mammalia > Primates > Lorisidae > Perodicticus > Perodicticus potto. The sequence goes on along the minus strand of CAUYRH010115505.1, from coordinate 9,809 downwards.
CGTAAAGATGGTAACCCAGGGCAAAAACCATTTTGATTTCAGAAGGAAATCAGTAATGTTAAGCTTAAAGTTGGGAACCCAGGGCAACACCCAATGTGATCTCAGGAGGAAATAAGTAATGTTAGATTAAAGATGGGAACACAGGGAAACACCCATTGTGATGTCAACAGGAAGTCACTAATGTTAAGATTACAAATGGTAACCTAGCCCAACACCCATTTTGACGTCAGGAAGAAGATGGTAACCCAGGACAACACCCATTGTATGTCAAAAGGAAGTCACTAAGGTTAAACTTAAATATGGTAACTCAAGGTAATACCTATTATGATGTCCGGAGAAAGTCACTAAGGATAATCATAAAGATGGTAACCCAGGGCAACACCCATTTTGATTTCAGGAGAAAATCAGTAATGCTAAGCTTAAAAGATGGAAACCCAGGGAAACACCCATTCTGATCTCAGGAGGAAATCAGTAAGGTTAACCTTAAAGATGGGATCCCAGGACAACACCCATTTGGATGTCAGGAGAAAGTCACTAAGGTTAAGCTTAAAGACGTTAACCCAGGGCAAACCCATTCTGATGTCCAGAGAAAGTCACTAAGGTTAACCTTAAAAACAGTAATGCAGGGCAACACCCATTGTTATGTCAGGAGTTTGTCACTAAAGTTAAGCTTAAAGATGGTGACCCAGGGTTACATCCATTCTGATGTCAGGAGAAATTCACTAATATTAAGCATAAAGGTGGGTATCCAGGGCAACACCCATTGTGATATGAAGAGAATCGCTGATGTTAACCTTAAAGATAGTAACCCAGGGTAAATTTTAGTGACTTCCTCCTGAAGTCACAATGGGTGTTTCCCTGGATTACCATCTACCTCCTGAAATTACAATGTGTTGCCCTGGGTTACCATATTTAAGCTTAACATTAGTGATTTCCTCCTGACGTCACAATGGGAGTTACCCTGGGTTACTATCTTCCCCCTGACACAAAAATGTGCATTGCTCTGGTTTACTGTCTTTAAGCTTAACCTTAGTGACTTCCTCCTGTCTCCACAATGGATGTTGTTCTGGGTTTCCGTCTTAAAACTTAACCTTAGTCACTTCCTCCTGACATCACAATGGGTGGAGCCCTGGGTTACCACTTTCCTTCTCACATCACAATGGGCGTTGCCCTGAGTAACCATCTTTAAGCTTAACCTTAGTCACCTACTCCTTACTCCACAATGTGTTACCCTGAGTTACCATCTTTAAGCTTAATCTTAGTGGCTTCCTCCTGACATCACAATCGGAGTTGCCCTCCATTACCATGTTTTTCCTCACATCATCATGGGTGTATCCCTGGGTTACCATCTTTAAGCTTAAACTTAGTGACTTCCTTCTGACATCACAATCGGTGTTGGCCCAGGTTACCATCTTCCTCCTGACTTCACAATGTGGATTGCCCTAGGTTACCATCTTTATGCTTAAACGTAGTGAAGACATCCTGACATCACAGTGGGTGTTTCCCTGGGTTGTCGTTTTTAAGCTTAAACTTACTGACACCCTCCTGAAATCTCAATGGGTATTGCTCTGGGTTACCATCTTTAAGCTTAACCTTAGTGACTTCCACCTGACACCACAATGGGTAGTGCCCTGGGTTACCTTCTTTAAGTTTAACATTAGGGACGTTCTTGTGACATCACAATGGGTGTTGCCCTGGGTTACCATCTTCTTCTTTATATCACAATGGGTTTTACCCTGGGTTACCATCTTCCTCCTGACATCACAATGGATGTTGCTCTCAGTTACCATCTTTCAGCTGAACCTTAGTGACTTCCTCTTGACATCAGAATGGTTGTAAGCCTGGGTTACCATCTTCATCCTGACATCACAATGGATGTTGCCCTGGATTAACATCTTTAACCTTAACCTTAGGGACTTCCTTCTGATATCACAATGGTTGTTGCACTGGGTTACCATCTTTAAGCTTAACATTCGTGATTTCTTCCTGAAATCACAGTAGGAGTTGCCCTGGGTTATTGTCTTTCAGATTAACCTTAGTGTCTTCCTTTTGACTTCACAATGGGTTACCTTGGGTTACCGTCTTTTAGCTTAACATTAGTGACTTCCTCTGGGAATCATAAAGAATATTGCCCTTGGTTACCCTCTTTAAGGTTAACCTAAGTGACTTCCTCCTGACATCAAATTGGGTGTTGCCCTAAGTTACCATGTTTAAGGTTAACCTTACTGACTTCCTCCTGATGTCACAATGAGTGTTCTCCTGGGTTACCATCTTTAAACTTAACCTTGGTGAATTACTCCTGACACCACAATTGTTGTTTCCCTGGGTTACCATTTTTCTCCTGACAACACAATGGGCATTGCCCTGTGTTACCATCTTTAAGCTGAACCTTAGTGACTTACTCCTGAAATTACACTGAGTCTTTCTCTGGGTTGCCATATTTAGCTCAATTTTAGTGACTTGCTCCCCACATCAAAATGGGTCAGGAGAAAGCCACTAAGGTTAAACTTAAAGACGTTAACCCAGGGCAGCAGCCATTGTGATGTGAGGACAAAGTCACTAATGTTAAGTTTAAAGATGGTAACCCAGGGCAACACCCATTTTGATGTCAGGAGGAAGTCACTTTGGTTAAAAGAAAAGAAGGTACCCTGGGGAACTCCCATTGTGATATCAGGAGGAGGTCACTAAGTTTAAGCTTAAAAATGGTAACCCAGGGTAACACCATTGTGATGTCAGGAGGTCAATAGTAGTCCAGGGCAACAACAATTGTGATGTTAGGAGGAAGTGATTAAGGTTGAGCATAAAGAAGGCAACCCAGGGCTACACTTATTGTGATGTCAGGAGGAAGTCCCTAGGGGTAAGCTTAAAGATGATAACTCAGGGAAACTCCCATTGTGATGTCAGGAGGGTGATGTTAAACCAGGACAACAACCATTGCGATGTTAGGAGGAAATCACTAAGGTTAAGCTTTAAGATGTTAACCTAGGGCAACACCCATTGTGATGTCTGGATCAACTCACTGAGTTTAAGATGAAAGATGTTCACCATGGGCAATGCCCATTGTGATGTTAGGAGGAAGTCACTAAGATTAAGCTGAAATATGGTAACCCAGGGCAACACCCATTGTGGGCTCAGGAGGAAGTCACTAATGTTAGCTTTAAGATGGTAACCTATAGCAACACCTATTGTGATGTGAGGAGCAAGTCATTAAGGTTAAGCTTAAAGATGGAATCTGAGGGCAATACCCATTGTGATGTCAGGAGGAAGTCATAAAGGTTAAGGTTAAAGTTGGTAACTCAGGGCACCACCCATTGTGATGTCAGGAGGCAGTCACTAAAGTTAAGCTCAATGACGGTAACCCAGGACAACATTCATTGTGATGTTGGGAGGAAGTCGGTAAGGTTAAACGTAAAGATGGTAACCCAGGGCAACCCCCCTTGTTATTTCAGGAGGAAGATTGTAACCCAGGGAAACACCCATTGTGATGTCAGGAGGAAGAACGTAACACAGGGCAACATCCATTTTGAATGTCAGGAGGAAGTCACTAAGCTTAATCTTAAACATAGTAACCCATGGCAACACCCATTGTGATGTCAGGAGAAAGTCACTAAGTTTAACCTTAAAGATGGTAATCCAGCGTAACACATATTGTGATGTGAGGAGGAAGTCACTATGCTTAAGCTTAAAATGGCAAACCATGACAACACCAATTGTGATTTCAGGAGGAAATTGGTAAGGTTAAGTTTAAAGTTGGTAAACCAGGGCACCACCCATTGTGATGTCAGGAGGAAGTCACTAAGATTAAGTTTAAAGATGGTAACCCAGAGAAACACCCACTGTTATTTCAGGAGTCTGATGTAAGCCAGGGAAATACCCATTGTGATGTCAGGAGGAAGTCACTAAGGTTAAGCTTAAAGATGGTAACCCAGGGCAACACGCATTGTGATGTCATGATGAAGTCACTCAGGTTAAGCTTAAAGATGGTAATCCACAGCAATACCCATTATTATGTGAGGTGGAAGTCACTAAAGTTAAGCTTAAGGATGGTAACCCAAGAGTACATCCATTGTGATGTCAGGAGAAAGATGGTAACCCAGGGAAACACAAGGTGTGATGTCAGGAGGAATAAGGTAACCCCAGGCAACACCCATTGTGATGTCAGGAAGAAGTCACTACGTTTAAGCTTAAAGATGGTAACCCAGTGTTGCACCAATTGCGATGCCAGTAGAAAGATAGTAACACAGGGCAACACTCATTGTGATGTGAGGAGGAAGTCCCTAAGGTTAAGAATAAATAGGGTAACCCAGAGCAACACCCATTGTAATGTCAGGAGTAAGTCCCTAACATGCAGCTTAAACCTACTAACACAGGGCAATGCCCATTATGTTTTCAGAAGGAAGATGGTAGCCCAGGGGAACAACAATTGTGATGTCAAGAGGAATTCACTAAGGTTAAGTTTAAAGATGGTAACCCAGGAAAACACCCATTGTCATAAGAGGAGGAATTCAGTAAAGTTAACCTTAAACATGGTCACTTAGGGCAACACCCATTGTGATGTCAGGAGGAAGACACTAAGGTTAAGCTTAAAGAGGGTATCCCAGGGCAACACTCTTTGTGATGTCAGGAGGAAGACACTAAGATTAAGCTTAAAGAGGGTATCCCAGGGCAACACTCTTTGTGATGTCAGGAGGAAGTCACTAATGTTAAGCTAAAAGACTGTAACCCACAGAAACACTCTTTGTGATGTCATAAGGAAGTCACTAAGGTTAATCTGAAAGAAGGTAACCCAGGACAACACCTATTGTGATTTCAGGAGGAAAACACTAAAGTTAAGCTTAAAGATAAAAACCCAGGGCAACACCCATTGTGATTTCAGGAGGAAGATCCTAACCACAGGGAACAACTATTGTGATGTCAGGAAGATGTCACTAAGTGTAAGCTTAAAGACAGTAACCCAGGGTTACGCCGACTGCGATATCAGGTGAAAGATGATAACCCAGGGCAACAGCCATTGTAATTTGAGAAGGAAGTCACTAAGGTTAAGCTTAATGATGGTAATCCACAGCAACACACATTCTGATGTCAGGAGGAAGATGGTAACCCAGAGCAACCCCCATTGTGATGGGAGGAGGAAGATGTTAACACAGGGCAACATCCCTTGTGGTGTGAGGAGGAAGTCACTAAGGTTAAGTTTAAAGATGGAAAAACGGGACAACACCCATTGTGATTTCAGGAGGACATCACTAAGGTTAAGGGTAAAGATGGTAACCCAGGGCAATACTCTTTGTGATTTCAGGGGGAAGATCATTACCCAGTGCAACACCCATTGTGATGTCAGGAGGAAATTAGTAATGTTAAGTTTAAAGATGGGAACCAAGGGCAACACTCATTGTAATGTCAGGAGGAAGTCAATGAGGTTAAGCATATAGATAGTAACCCAGGGAAACACACATTTTGATGTCAGGAGGAAGATGGTAACCCAGGGCAACACTCAAAGTGATGTCAGGAGGAGTTCACTAAGGTTAAACTTAAAGGCGGTAACCCAGGGAAATACCCATTGTGATGTGAGGAGGAAGTAACTAAGGTTAAGCTTAAAGACGGAATTTCAGGGCAACAACCATTGTGATTTCAGGACAAAGATCATAACCACAAGCAACACCCATTGTGATGTCATGAAGAAGTCACTAAGTTTAAGCTTAAAGATGGTAATGCAGGGTTACACTGATAGCGATATCAGGGAAAAGATGGTAACCCAGGGCAATACCCATTGTGATGTCAGGAGAAAATCACTAAGGTTAAGCATAAAGATGGTAACCCAGAACAACACCCTTTGTGATTTCAGAAGGAAGATCGTACCCCAGGGCAACACCCATTGTGATATCAAGAGGAAATCAGTAATGTTAAGTTTAAAGATGGAAACCCTGAGAAACACCCATTGTAATGTCAGGAGGAAGTGACTAAGTTTAAGCTTACAGATGGTAACCCAGGACAACACCCATTGTGGTGTGAGGAGGAAGTGACTAAGTTTAAGCATAAAGATGGTAACCCAGTGCAACACCCATTGTGATGTCAGAACGAAGTTAATACAGTTAAGCTTAAAAATAGTACCCATCGCAATAACCATTGTGATCTCAGGAGGATGTCACTAAGATTAAGCTTAAAGATGGAAACCCAGCTCAACACCCATTGTGATTTCAAGAGGAAGTCACTAAAGTTAAGCTTAAAGATGGTAACCCAGGGCCACACCCATTGTGATGACTGGAGGAAGTCACTAAGTTTAAGCTTAAAGATGAACCCAGGGAAAAACTCATTGTGAAATGAGGAGGAATTCACTAATATTAAACTTAAAGTTGTTAACCCAGGGTAAATTTAGTGACTTCCTCCTGAAGTCACAATGTGTGTTGCCCTGGGTAACCATCTACCTCCTGACATCACAGGTTACCTTCCTCCTCATATCACAGTGGGTGTTCACCTGGGTTACCGTCTTCAAGCTTAACCTTAGAGACCTATTCCTGACTCCACAATGTGTCTTGCCCTTGGTTACCATCTTTAAGGTTAACCTTAGTGGCTTCCTACTGACATCACAATTGGTGTTTCCCTGTGTTACCTTCTTGTTCCTGACATCACAATGGATGTAACCCTGGGTTAGGATCTCCCTCCTGACATCACAATGGGGTTTGCCCTAGGTTACCATCTTTAAACTTAACCTTAGTGACTTCTTCCTCACACCAGAGTGGGTATTGCCCTGGGTTAACATCTTCCTCCTGACATACAAATGGGTGTGGCACTGGGTTACCCCCTTTAACCTTAACCTTAGTGACGCCGTATGAACTTCAAAATGGGTGTTTCTGGGGGTACCTGTCTTCCACCTGATATCACAATGTTTGTTTCCCTGGGTTACAATCTTTCTAATGACATCACAATGTTTGTAGCCCTGTGTTACCATCTTTAAGCTTAACCTTAGGGTCTTTCTACTCACATTATAATGAGTGTTGCCCTCGTTTACCATCTTTAAGCTTAACCTTAATGACTTCCTCAAACATCACAATGAGTGTTGCCCTGGGTTACCGTCTTTAAGCTTAACCTTAGTGACCTCCTTCTGACGTCACAATGGGTGTTCACCTGGGTTACCATCTTCCTCCTGACATCACAATGTGTGTTGCCCTGTGTTACCATTTTTAAGGTTAACCTTTCTGACTTCATCCTGACATCACAATGGGTGTGGCCCTGTGTAACCATCTTTAAGCTTAGCCTTAGTGATTGCCTCCTCAAATCACAAAACATGTTGCACTGGGTTACTGTCTTTAAGCTTAAGGTTAGGGACTTCCTTGTGACATGACAATGGGTGTTGCCCTGAGTTACCGTCTTTAAACTTAACGTTAGTGACATCTTCCTGACATCACAACTCACAGCAACCTCCAAATCCTGGGCTCAAGCGAGTGTCTTGCCTCCACCTCCCAAGTAGCTGGCACTACAGGCACCCGCCACAACACCCGGCCATTTTTTGCTTGCAGCTGTCATTGTTGTTTGGCAGGCCCAGGCTGGATTTGAACCTGCCAGCTCAGGTGTACATGGCTGGTGCCTAAGCCCGTTGAGCCACAGGTGCCAAGCCTGGGTTACCGTCTTTAAGCTTAACCTTAGTGAATTCATCCTGACACCATATTTGGTGTTGCCCTGGGTTACCATCTTCCTCTTGACATCATAATTGGTGTTGCTCTGTGTTACTGTCTTCCTCCTGACATCATACTGGGTGTTGCCTGGGGTTACCAACTTTAAGGTTAACCTTAATGATTTCCTCCTGACTTCATAATGTGTGTTGCCCTAGGTTACCATCTTTAAGCTTAACGTCCATGATGAAATCATGAAGGAACAGTTGGTGTTGCCCTGGGTTAACATCTTTAAGCTTAACCTCAGTGACTTACTCCTGACCCCAGAGTAGGTGTTGCCCTGGATTACCATCTTTAAGCTTAAACTCAGTGACGTCCTTCTGAAGCCACAGTGAGTGCTTCCCTGGGTTACCTTTTTGAGCTTAACCTCAGTGGAGTTCCCCTAGGTTACCATCTCCCAACTGACATCACAACGGTGTTTCCCTGGGTTACCATCTTTAAGCTTAACCTCAGTGTGGTCCTCCTGACATCACAGTGGGTGTTGCCCTGGGTTACCATCTTCAAGCTTAAACTCAGTGTCATCCTCCTAATGTGACAGGGGGTGTTGCCCTGGATTAACATCTTTAAGCTTAACTTCAGTGAGGGCCTCCTGAAGCCACAGCAAGTGTTACCCTGGGTTACCATCATGAAGCTTACCCTCAGTGAAATCTTCCTGAGGACATAGTGGATGTTTCCCTGGGATACCAGCTTAACCTCATTTATGTCCTCCACACACAACAGTGCATCTTGTCCTTGGTTACCATCGTAAAGCTTAACTTCAGGCATGTCCTCCTGATGCCACAACGGGTGTTGCCCTAAGTTACTGTCTTTAAGCTTAACCTCAGTGACGTCCTCCTGATGCCACAGTGGGTGCCACCCTGGGTTACCATCTTTAAGCTTAACCTCAGTGACGTCATCGTGACACTACAGTGGGTGCTACCCTGAGTTAAAGTCTTTAACCTTAACCTCAGTGATGTTCTCCAGATGCCACAAGGGGTGTGGCACTGTGTTACCGTAGTAAGCTTAGCCTAAGTGCCATCCTACTGATGCCACAGTGGGTGCGATCCTGGATTACTTCGTTAAACTTAACCTCAGTGACGTCCCCCTTTCGCCACAGTGAATGTGGCCCTGTGTTACCCTCTGTAAGCTTAACCTAAGTGCCCTCCTCCCTTCACCACAGTAGGCGCGGACCTGGGTTACAGTCTTTAAGCTTAAGCTCACCTCAGTGACATCCTCATGACCCCACATTGGATGCTACGCTGGGTTGCCATCTTTAAGATTAACCTCAGTGATGTCCTCCTGATCCCACATGGGGTGTGGCCCTGAGATACCAAATTTAAGTTTAAGCTCAGTGACGTCCACCTGATTCTGCAGTGGGTGCGGCCCTGGGTTACCGTCGTTAACTTTCACCTCAGTGATGTCCTCCGGATGCCACAGTGGGTGCTTTCCTGGGTTACCGTCTTTAAGCTTAACCTCAATAACGTCATCATGACACCACAGTGGGTGTTGGGCTGGTTTACCGTGTTTAAGCTTAACCAGAGTGATATTCTCCTGACACCATATTCAGTGCTGTCCTGGGTTACCATCTTTATGCTTAACCTCAGTGATGTAATTCTGATGCCACAGTGGGTCCTGCCCTGAGTTACCATCTTTAAGCTTAACCTCAGTGACATCCTCCTGATGCCACAGTGGGTGCTGCCTTGGGTCATCGTCTTTTTTTTTTTTTATTCCAATTTTCTTTTTTTTATTGTTATTTTTTATTGAGTCATAGCTGTGTACAATAATTCAGTCATGGGGTACAGTGTGCGGGCTTCACATACAATTGGAGATACTTTATCAACCTGATTGATATAACATCCATGATATTTTCTCATTTACTATGTGAAAACATTTTTGATGCGTATTTAAAAGTTTTCTCCTGACCCTTCAAATATGCACCACAAGTGTGATCTCACCCTTTATCCTCTCTCCCCCAAACCTCTCCCTCCCTTTCCCTCCCTCTCCCCATCTTCTTGTGCAATGAATGGGTTGTAGCCTTCACTTGAAAGATATAAATTTGCTTCATATTAGGGGTGTATACATTGGATACTTTTTCTTCCATTCTAGAGATACTTTGCTAAGGAGAACATGTTCCAGCTCCATCCATGTAAATATGAAAGAGGA